>JPKZ01002204.1:86783-121834 GCA_000803305.1 Toxocara canis
TCCCTTCATCTCACTAGTGGCAGCTTGGGTTTTATGAAGTCGATAACTGAATTCACTGAGCATATCCCAATGGCAGAAGCGGATTTATCGATTGCTCCACCGGAAGAGGGGAACGGAAGAGTTGTGCCTCTGTTTTATTTCGACTCTCAAGGATTTTTTGAACAGTATAATCCGATTTTATATTTTTGTAAGGAAAAAATGCTTAAAACTTAAGACTGTGCAAAATAATCGTAAAACTTATAATTTGTCATTGCGATTTTTCTATATTTTTTTCAAAAGTGCTGGTTCTTTTCGCTTACCCCTTTGGACCATCATGGCCGGTGATTCTCCACCCCTTCTTTCGCAATGGTGTTACATTAAGTGTTATCGAACGGGGCTGGTACAAGGTGGAGGTGGAATTAATACTGTCCTCACTACCGCATGCAAAGTTTGAAATTCAAATTTGAGAGGTTCATGAAAACAGCTTCTTGAAAGCAAAGTATGGCTTCATCGAAATGCTTCTAGCTCACGCAATTAGGGCCTTTTTTGGCTGGTAGAAGATTAAGAAGTGCTTTGTTTCCAAAAACATGCTACACGACACATTCTCATTTCGCATTCACGAACGATCTATGGAGGGGGATTAACAAGATACTTGAAGCTACAGGTTGAAAGATCCTTTTTATTAGGAGAGGAATAGCCACATGTAAGAGGAAGAAAACACATACTGAAAAGAATTAGCCCCGTCCCCTTTCAAGGAGTGCTGAGAATGAAGTCCTCTCTTTCTCGAATACCCCCTCCGCCTTCCGCTCTAAAAGGCCCTGAACTAAAGTTGTAACCTTGGGATTTAATCGAGATAATGCAGTATAGTCCTTTTTAAAAACATGCTGGGAGATGATAGAGAGCAGCGAGTGAATACGACACATAACTCACTGCACTGCTTTTTGACTTTGTCAGGAGTTCCTATCTGACTCGTTTTGTTCGCTTGACCCCTCAGAGTCTTCGGCATAGAATTTGAACGGTAGTAAAAACAAAATGGCTCTTATTTGTGTAGAAGCTTGTTTAATTGCGCTGAATCCATATGTAACTGTTGTTTACTTTCAGGCGTAAAGAGGCCAGCGATGTGCTCGGGATGTCTGCAAGGTGTGCTCATGAATTTTTCATTTGCTTCAATATTCTATACTCAAATCGTTTAACTACCACCCAATCAAGTGCGCAAATTTCTACTCCTTCCCATGAAGATTTTGCAAAACTCCACCATCCTTATTTTTCTTTCATCTTCGTCCATTCACAAAAATTGTAATGCACAGTTTCTGCGAATATGTTGAGAATAATGGTTTTCAGATCGTTTTTTTTTTATTGCACGACATTATTTAATATGCAATATAAGCCAATTTTGAGGGAAGTCTTATTTTTTATAAGTATCCTCTGTTGTAAATTTTACTTTGAAAAAATGAATCGCATGATCGTTGTTCAACGAATTTTCCTCTAATATTCTTTCGTATTTTTCAGAGATTACCGACAGATATATTTTGCGTGTGCATCCAAACCTTGAATTTCATGCAACCTGTTTAAAGGTATGTTTTACCGCTTTCAATATATTTCGTTTCTCATATGCGTTTGTACTTTGAACTCATCAGCAAATGCAGCAAATATGTCGAACAATTTTCATGCGCTGTTTTGTTTGCTTCAACAAAATGCAACCGGAACATCGTTCATTGATTGTACTGAGGTTATAAATTCTACACAATTGCCAGTTAAAATACTGTGCACACAAAAAGCCTATTAACCGTCCCGAATACTTCGGTGAACAATTGAGCACATTTCACACTCAGTCCCCCCTCCCCTATATTGATGTTCCATCGGTACTATGAAAAATGGCCTCCATTTCTGAATGAGTGGAATCGAATCGCTTTAAAGATAAGGCGAGACCATTGTTTACCAAAGCACTCGTTGCCATGTTCGTTTGAATTGCTTGACGCAATCATATGTTAATCCGGATAAAACCACTCATTTATCACCCTCTTACAAAAAACAAACAATCACTCATAAGTCTCTACCTATATTCAAATAATCGGTAGCGCAATCAAAATCACGCTCATAGCGAAGTAAATCAGAGGTAATACCCTGAAAAAGAAACCATAACTGTCGTTATATCCCCGACATACTCATCTCCAGGGATAGTCGAGAAAATAATATCGTTATCAGTGTAAATATCGTTATCAGTGTAGCTTTATCCTCATAAAAACATGACGAAGTATTATGTACTTCCGTATTTAAAGCGTCACTCAGCAGAACTTGGAAAAACTGTTCTGTGATTTATGCAGCTCCCTGTTTGAATTTCGCGTCCCTCTCACCCAACAAATCTCACAAATTCCTAGCCACGAGTGACTGTTGTGGGGGAATAACTTTCCAAACATGCATAACACGTATTTGCCGAAAACATAACTAGACCTCATTTCAAATTTGGTCAGAAAATTGTGATGATGCCAGTGAGGAAAGTAAAATACATTGGAAGTAGTGAAAGAGACGAGTGGCGACTAGGTTAGCTTGATTTGTTAAAAGTAATGGGTAAGCATTTTATTAAGTTGTTCTGAGCGGTATTTTGCAAATATTTTTGTAGCGCGTAATGCGTATGGTCTGGAAAACTGATGTGGTAGACCTTCCTAGGGTACACATGCTCTTATCAAATGTCAAAACTCTGGCTTTGATGATCCTAGAGTTGAAAACTACTGAATAGGCACACATGCACACATATAGGCATGGAAATAGATACGACGTCGTCATAAGGTGACTTGTAGAAGTGGTCCTGAAGCTTCGCACTTTTTGTTTTTTTTTATTTTTAACTTTTGGCTCTCCCTGGTGTGTCTGTCTTCTTTTACCATAGCAGCTGATGGATATGGGGTAGTTTTTGCATATACTTCAAGATTTAAAAAAAACAGCTTATGTGTGCATTATGGCAATATTCCGTAAGTGTCGAAGACCGGAACGGAAGTTCGAATCTAATACGAAAATTTCAAGATGGCTGTGAGTGGGGACAGCTGCGAATCGGAGTAAAGCGCCTCTTGAAGCCGCACAAACGGATTGGCTGACCTCGATTCGTGAATCTTTTATTGCGCATTGCATGATCGATTTTAATTCATTTGACGCTCTGCCACTCGCAGCCGCCAAGAAGCAACACACCTGCATCGATTGCTCATTGCACTTTATCAAAACGGCTAACATCTCATTCTTTCATTACTTGAACATTTATCAGCTTCCGTTAAAACTGGACAGATCATATCCGATTAAGTTGTTTTCCTGGGATCGTCTGCACTTCACGCTTCGAGTCAATTAGAAACGTGAGGTGCATATTGCATGGTTATATATACGGCGATCGTCTTATACGAACACTTATTCGCATCTACACCTCGTCAAAAATGCAGATCATTCGCAAAACTATGCAGCACCCGCCTTGCTTTTTCGATTTGTCATGACCTTTGCTATAGAGAAATAAGCAGCGTTGCACAATGCTGTTAGTCGTATATTGTATTCTTCAAGAGCATCATGCGCAACAAAAAAAACTATCCTGAGCAATGTATGATATTATCTTGAGCAGTATTCGCTTTAGAAAAGACGGGATAAGACGCGGTCGAAGTCCAAAGTGTGACTAAATCCTTGATTTAAAGGTGCATAGAAAAGATAATTCAGTTCTACAGTTTTGGAAACTGCTTTAAAGCGAAAGCCAGCCGTGACATCGTTGTCCAAAGATGATGGCTTGTATCCGGAAAAGTGCGAAGTCTTGGAGAAGCTAACTGGCATCGTTAGTTCGGTCAACATACCCTTTTGCATCCTCTTTATATTTTTATTTCTACCTATGACAGAAACGAAACAGTATTTGGATGAATGCAGATGCCGTTATAATTTGCCGATGGGCGCTACATCCGTTTAACGTTATGCATATTCGGAATGAGAAGACTGCTCCATTCAATTGATTTAAGGAACCGAGATACAAATCATATATTAAACAAAGAGATTCTTTGAAGCATTCAGGAAATTCTTTGTTCTATGCTAAGCAAGGTTGTCGTGTATTCACACGATAGAGTTGTTTTCGAATATGATCCAAGTAGGATACGGTAGGAAGGCCGCATGTTTTCGCGAGCGCCTTCCGCTAATCTGTTTATCCGCATATGTAGTCAGCTGAGCTAGTAACGCACATACAGCCTATTTTATGAACAAGCCAAGTTTTGTAGGCGTTCAACTCAAGCATATTTATCGCGCGTAATCGTCAACGAAAATGGTTATGTAGTCTTCGAAAACCACAAAAAATAATAATTCATCCACCAATAAACAACACATTTTGATTCCTAAAACCATCTCTTTGACGAAAGATTGTCCGGAAACATTTTAAGGTTTCGTTGCTAGAGCACAAAACTTCATTTATGTACTCGCTAATATCGGGTGCAAAAATTCTTCCAAGCATGAAGCAAGCTGTTCTCATGGTAAAAATATGTTTTCTACGCACCCAAATTTCGCGCCTTCTCTTATGTGTTTCATGAGGATGTCCTTTTTTTTTATGAATATCTTTTTCGACATTCTCAGTGTGCGTTCCACTTGCCGCTCATGTTCCACCATTCACTGTCCGCGTGCGCTCGCTCAGCACGGAGCACCATATCATTGACATTAGCCATTCAGTTCGTTCCAGAAATGATTGAGCAGAATTTTTGTGGATTTATTTAACTTCTAGGTTTCATATTTCTGGGTAGGAAAATTTATTTCATTGAACAAAGAATTCGGTTGGCATACTACCGCTCCTGTTTTTTATGTGGTTGAATGCTTCTACCACACAGGGTTGCTGTTTGAATGCTCATCTTGCATCTCACTACGCACAGCACCCTTGACCATTAAATGAAAACGAAAACCGGCAAAATGCCAACTTTCTTTATCGTTACTAGCTCTCAACACGGTTCTACTATAAGGTGAATTACGACGCTTGCTAGTATGATGGTATAAGTGGAGCGGTCGATCATAACAGTTGAACGATCGGCTTCAAATTTGAGTATTTAAGACGGAAAATGCAATTTGCTCAGTACAAACTTTTGCTAAACAAGAGAAATTGTTGTAGGATGAGCGTATTAATTCGCTTATAACAATTTTGATTTACAGTGTACTGATTGCGAGCGATATATGGACGAGAGTTGTACGGCATTCGTTCGTGATGGGAAAACTTACTGCAAAGACGATTATCTCAGGTGTGTATTCGTTGCCCTTCTCGTTATTTAAGGGCTAGTTCAACTAACTGCATTCTAGCTCTTTTGTTTCGGCCAGTTCATTTATCTCCCACCTGTCCACTTGAACTACTTGACGTTGATGCAATATCGTACAACGCGCTCTTTAATTTTGTCACTTGCCAAGCACCACTTGACTCTCGATAGGCACAATTTACAGCAACAACAACCTAAAAACCACTTGATTGTCACTGTACGCATATGCACTACATACGTTGCTACGACATATGGTCATTTCTTTACTTAACGACGAAAAATGGGATAGAATATAAGCACCTTCCTGGTCAGGGGTAATCGTGGCTATGGTACGTTACTCTCCAAAGTTGTCTAGCGTCAGCAAACGAATTTTAGCAATGCTCTCTTTAAATTTCTTTCTTATGGATTTTACTCCATCTAGACGTGATTACGACGGGCAGCTAAGATAACTGAGTTATATTGACGAATGAGCCGCTGGCAGCGATCAGCCATGATTAGATTGTTCCTAGTCAGCGATAATTTGCAATAATAAGCGAGCAACCATAGTTTGGTCATTATGTTAACGCATTTAGCAGAGATCGTTATTCAAACGTTTGCTGTTTCTGGCGCAATTGTCACGCGAAAAAAAACATTCCCATCCCTGGGCACAAATTCATGGCACAGCACTCATATGCATACTTCGTTAAGGAGTACGCAAAGATCCAACGACGCCATCACGCGCTCTTTGACTATAAATTTCTCAAGGTGTACAAAAATTGTAGAATGAGACGTATCAGACCTAGCAGCAAGCATATGACAAAGTATCGAATCTTGTTCGACATACTGAGTTTGTCTTATTTCAGCAGCTGAATTTGTCACCGTAAACAGAACGGACAAAATGTCCTAAATTCCCCTTTCGATATCTAAACCGGAAAATGGCTTTCTACTTTCCAGACTGGAGTAAAAAAAAAAGACTGAAAATATTTTTATGGTCGTTAAAATGGAGCATATAAATAGGACAAAATCGGTGATTGGAACAATCCGCTTTCTCTGTTATCTATGATGGAAACTTTGTCTCATTTATTAAAAAACCTGCCAGAGGTTCATACAGGACAAAAATAGCGCATAAAACTAAGATTAGGTTCTGAAATGGATACATATATATATCATGCTATTTCACACATGCATTTTTGCCTAATCAAGCGTATTGCAACTTTGTTTGTTAGGCAATTGTTTTGTAAGTGCTTAGAGAACAACAGGTTACGATAATTATAACGTAGGTGTGCTGAGCTGAACTTCGGCGAGACGTTATCTTAGAGCGATACTTTGTGGAAGGTTTTGTGGAGCGATACTTTGTGGAAGGGGAGAGGGAAAAGGTTTATGCGTGGATTTGTTCAAGTCATCATGCTATTTCACACATGCATTTTTGCCTAACCAAGCGTATTGCAACTTTGTTGGTTAGGCAATTGTTTTGTAAGTGCTTAGAGAACAACAGGTTACGATAATTATAACGTAGGTGTGCTGAGCTGAACTTCGGCGAGACGTTATCTTAGAGCGATACTTTGTGGAAGGTTTTGTGGAGCGATACTTTGTGGAAGGGGAGAGGGAAAAGGTTTATGCGTGGATTTGTTCAAGTCTGCTTACTGAATGAAATGTTATTTTGAGCGGCGGAAGAGTGATGGTGTTTGATGTGTGATGAATGCGCGCAGACAATCAAATCCAATTGTGGATATCTCACTCACAAACTTGATACTATTTGACAGCAGCGTCACAACATCTTCACATTCAGGCACAACAAATGCACTACTTACAATCTCGTAGTTTGGTTGCTTTTGCCCTTTTTGAAAATGTTCTTTTTTGCACGCAGTCGACTAATTATTTTGAATATTCCTTATTGTGGATGCAATGTCTATTGATATTTTTGTTTCTCTCAGAAAAATGAATACTGTATTACCTCGAATAAATCCGTCGAGGACTGTAATGTCTGTGGTTTTGTGAGGAGCGCTTAATTGAGGTTGGACTTTACATCGAGATAGAGTAGGCATTTTTTCACTATTTACTGAATGGAATCTTAAATGCCTAAGTTTATATTATTCAATAGTAATTTTGAGGGGGTTAAGGCGTTGTTGAAGGAGAAGCTTCTTTTCCATCTTGCTCACGAGAAGGGGTTGATTCGATTTGAACATGACCGTGAGAAGAAATGAAGACCAGAGGAAGTAAGATAGGGAAGCGTGAATTTCCCACAAAGAAAACGTTCTAGGAGGACACAAGGATAGAAGGAATTGGTTGCATCTCATGCAATATTTATGCAATTGTGGTCTGATGTAATTCTCAAAATATTCTAATCAGCATTGCTTGACGACATAGAAACATAGTAATAACCTCTTTTGCACACCTCTCATACCATATTGTGAATTTACACGTCCGAAAGACGGCCAATCTTCGGCAGTCATTAAAGATTTCTATCTGATCCATAATAGAGTTAGTTCAGATTGATGCTTACATCCTGACTGATCGATTTTGCATGATACTTTTCATTTTTTCCCATCTGCTTAACTATCTCTAGCGATTTTTCGCAACAAGTTGGGAGTTTTCCGTTTCCCGCGCGAAAGAAATTATTGTTTCGTGTAAAACTTTTTTCGAACGATTTAGGGAATGAAAGGTGCATTTTTTGACGAAAGCTTTGGCAAACATTTAAGGGAACATACAAAATAACAAAATATCTATTCGAAACTTGCGATAGCCTTCAAAATAAGACTGCAGCATGATGCGAAAAGTTTTCCAAAATGAGCTATAGCTGAATAGAACTGTCATAGTGGGAAAAGGTTGAAGTGAAAATATTCCAAAAGAAAACATTGTAAAAACGCATAACGATGTGATAGCGTTTTTCGTAAAATTTTTTTTTTTTCGCAATATTCAAATCAAATTATGCATACTACTGCTCGAACGTATCACTGAGCGCAATTGTGTTTGCATATTTGTAGATGAACGACACTCATATATAGATTGTTTTCCGCATGTATACAACTCCTTTACCTCTGTGCAAGCGCTATGATGAAAATCTCGAGAAAATAGATGGCAATGATGAGCAGCCTAAATAATTTTTAGTGTATGTCACAAAGCTTTTTACGCGCAAAGTAAATTTAGCTTCAGGCGTTTAAAAAGGCGTATTTACTATGGGGCTTGACGAGGAAGAACCTCGACTGCTTCTTTTCAAAACTTGGATTTCTCTCCTTTTTTTTCACACTAGTAGATGACTGTAATAAATCAAGAGAGGTGTATACAGGACGGGTCTGTGAGTATTTTTGGGAGAATATATGATCGGAAGAGATCGTATCTGCAAAGAGAAACACTGTTTCAACACTGATTATAAATAATGTCAGAGGTCACAGGTGAGTACTCGTTCGCACAAAACCGAACGTTTGCGGCATTTTCTCACTGCTTGCACAGCCCATATTGGTGTACTGTTTGGCTGGCGAAACCCCTATGGCATGCGGCGCGTGTTCATTGCGGAAGGTTAGTTATCGAGAGATTCCCCATCTGTGAATTGTCCCTAAGGGATGCCCCTACGCGGACGATGGTGTTACGAGTGCGGTCGCGCGCTATTAGCAGAGATCGTCACTCATCTAAACTGCGAAAACATCGACGTTTGTTCACTTGTCAACACACAATTACATGCGCTTTTGAGTTGACGTAATATTTTTGAACAAATAATAATTTCGTTTTATGAATAACCTACGGTAGAATCCAGATCGGCGTACCCCTTTATATGAGTGCTAAGTCGACGTTACGCCAATTCTAAAGAGGTGAGGATATCGGATCCATTTTAAGATGGTAATCCTTGTTACTTTCGGCCCATGTGTACCAGTTAGGACCTGTTAGGACCTATGTAATATCAAAATGATCCAGAAGGACGTTAAAACTCGATCTCGATAGTATCTTTCCTCCTCAAGAATTATGGAAAACTACTGAACCGTTTTAAAAAAAATTATGGGGTCTCCTTGATTATGCTTTCCGTAGAGCAATTGTAAGCACTACAGAGCTCCTAGATTTGCAAACAGAGTTGCAGTATTTCTTTTTAAGGACGCAACGTTTTTATGGATAGATAGAAATGTGTCATCCATGAGGTGCTTTTGCTCACTTAAAACTAGCTTGGTTGAATCAAACATTGAGATTTAGATTAAAGTATGAAAGGCATGAACTTGAAACTGGTGTTAAACGGGGAGGCATTTGTGGATCGAACTTTGGAAATATACCAAAGGAGAGGAGATGTCGAACGGGGCCAATTATAAATCCGCAGAAGTTGAGCACTGGGCTAACTCGGCGATCATTCATCTCTTACTTTTGAATCTAGAAATTCCTCTACGATAAGATAGATCGCTTAGAGCCATTGATGATCTCAATATTTGGGGAATTGCCGTGAACGGGAAATGTGACGAGTCCTCGATAGATAAATCGTCGGGATCTCCACTTGTAGCACATCACCATTCAGGATACAGTTGTAAGTGGCATGTGCGCGAAGCATGTTTATGCCCAACGCAAGCTTCATACTCTGGAAACAAAGCAAATGCATGATGTTCTTGTTTCTTTCCCTGCAGCATTAACATTATTCATTATGTCAAATATTTCGTAACCTTTGCTGCTTTTTAGCGTCATAAAGTATGAGGTTAAATAGGCTTTACTGGGTGCCAAGTCGGCGATTCTGCTTTGCAGCTGTGAAAGCTAAAAGAAAAGTAAAGTATGGAATAACCACTGATCTATTTGTCAGCCACCTGCGCTTCCTCTGTCTCATCTAAATGCACTTCATTAGCGAATCGGAGTTCGAAGACCTATTGTTTAAATACTTCATTATTTTATGTAGGTAGTGGCAATTTAAAAAAAAAAAAGCAGCGAGACGAATTTTGCAGGCAATTATCCATTGTTATGTTTTATTGCTTACCCGAAGCATTATGTTCGTTGCTTTCATTTTCAATTATTGTTCCAGTAGGTAGACGGTTTGCTTATATGAAATTAGATTTAAAAAGACTTATTAGGAATCGATTTACTTGCATTAGTGCTTGTGGTCGTTGCATTATTTTAAGCGGTCAAAAGAGAGACACAAAGAGAGAGGAAGGGAAAGTGAATGAGCTAGTGTCTGGTGCGGGGAAAGGGAGCTTTGAAAATAAAAGCTTTTTGTGCGTCGGTGAATCGTGGATGCGGGTCTGCCTCTATACGACAAATGCAATGCTTAGCCACAACCACACGCAGCGTCTTCTACGGTTGCCTTCTACAACAGCAACAACAACAGCAGCAGCAGCAGCAGCAGCAGCACTCTTTTGTGCGCACAAAATTTATTTGCTCCCCGTAGTTGTATATGGAATGAGGTGCATCGACTTTGCGCGTTTCTTCCTTTGGCATCTTCGCGTCACGTCGCTTTTTTTGCTTCAGATGCCGCCCCCAACATTGTTTTATACGCAATCGAGCCGACCCGTTTTGATAACTCTTCGTCAGCGTGTGAAAGTATAATCCGTGGGAGCAGCGCAAGTTTCACATTCAGAGTTCTCCTCTTGCATCCCCACCGACCTCCCTGTAGTTACCCTCTCCTACTTGCTATCATCCCCCTATAGCCGTCCTATCGCACTCATATTGCCCCTCCTGTTGCGTATTCGATGTTTTGTGCAAAACACTGACTCACGATTACACGTTCAATATTGCTCCATAAAAAACTCGAGTGATGCCTGTCAAAAACTAAAGAAGTAATTTAGAGATACATTTTATTTGGATCGCCTCCACCCCAAACCTGACATACCTAGTTGCTTTTGGCCATAGCCTAACGACCAAGCGACCGAGCAAAGCGGTTGATAAATTGAGACAGAAATAGTTTAGCAGTTCAGAATTGTACCTACCACCCAGCTTAAACTTAAGTGGGATCAGTTCTTTTTGTATGAGAAGTGCAGAAGAGCATTGCTGTCGCAGTGCGTTCGTTATGCGAAGCGGAATCTAAGTAAAATCTTAAATGTTGCAAAGTCTCATAAGCAAAATGGTTGTTTTCAAAACGTAATAGAACACCACCGCATGTTATACTCACTTCACATTTTTGCGCTTTTCAGATCTAGTAAAATATTTGCTGATATTCTCTTATCTGTTCATCTGCCTTGTTGGCATTAGTTTTCTATAACTTTCGCGCTGTTATTGAAGTCTGTTGATGGTGGTAACTGAAGGTGCGAATATCGGGGGATGAGGTGTGCCACAGAGAATGGCCGCTGATCCTAGTTGTGTGGTATCCTCAAAGTAAATGGTCAGCGCCAAATCCAGTTGCAAAGCTACAAAATCTATGCACATTTAAGAAAACGACGGTACCGCGAAGCCATAAAACAATTATTGTAAAAGTGCCATTTGTTTACGGATGAAATATTCTATTCGAAAATATCTTCCTCGTGAAATACCAATCAAAAATACCAATCAATCAATCAATCAATCAATCAAAAAAGCGCATACTTGTTTGCTTCGGATCGAAGTAATTTTTGCTAAATTTGGGTACAAAGTCATTTATTGCGCCATCAAAATATGACTAAAATTCTGACATACGAAGCGATGTTTTTTCCGGTTCATAGCACTTAAAGACTAAACTTGAGCGCAACACATTCGATGTTAAGAGAATGCCGAGAGTGCTAAAAGAGGAAGGAGCGGCAGATGTGTTGTATATGGTAGTGAGTGTGGCGACCATGAAGCGCGACATTAACGCGCAACATCCGCTCGCTGTCGTTGTTTCATTCGCTTTGACGCTTTTCTGAGCGGCTCTTTCGTGTGTCTCTGTCGCTTCAATGAACGACTATTTTCAGTGTAGAAATATCTATCATATGCAGACACACACACACACACACACACACACACACACAAAAAAAAAACACTTCAGCTATGATGATCAACGGCGTTGACAGCGAAATCTTTGTTTTTTTGGATGAGCGCCCGCATCAGTTTGAGAGAATGCTTGAACATCACAACTATCGGAACATTTTCTGCGCCATTCGCTTATCATGCTTATAATTTGCATATCAGTATACAACTCCACCTTATATATGTGCTTTACCCTTCAATAACCGATACATATCCACCGCGTATATACAACTCCGCCTTTATATATAGGCTTTGCCCTTCAACAGCCAACCGTTATCCACCGCGTATATACAACTCCGCTTTATATATATGTGCTTTACCCTTCAACAGCCAACCGATATCCACCGCGTTATTTAATAACTATGCATTTTACTCAGTAATATGAAAATCGTGCACAAATAAATTAAATGTCAAGCGCATGTATTGAGAAGTTATTTTAAGTAAGTGTTGTGCACGTGAGCAACGCAAGAGTCGCATGAAACGAAATGTGCTCGCATTTTGTACACAACAGCTCACAGCGCTCTCTTTTGTAATGCTGATGCTGCTATTGAAAAAAAAGAAGAGAGCAGTGAGCATCGAGGGAGATGCTGCGCACCGCGTTACATTGTTGCTGTAATGCGTTCATATTAACCCGTAGGGACCCACTTCATAAAATTTATTTTTGCGTGTTAACGTCATTCCTTACAAGCAATCCTCGTTTCGTTGATTTCAAACAGTCTCCGATCTGAACGAGTGCAAAAACAAAAACGCCATCCGGTCGCAAAACCGGAATCCAGAATTTTTTAGAGGGGGGTAGACGGCAGCGAAAAAAAAGCATGAAAAACAACCGTACAATGTTACCTCTGAATTCCACTCAACGAATTCAAGTCTAGGAAACTCTCATTCCGAATTACCCACACAGCAAAGGTAGTTTTTTAAAACCATAAATCAATATTGCTGTAGGAAGTTGCCATAGAAACTATGTGGTAGCGTTTAGCACTGTGCAGCAATAGATCAGATTACAGGAACCTCACAAAGCTCGGTGATCGTATTTTTATTCTAGAAGTATGGTCGAAATGCGTTTGCATTTAAGAACCCGTTATGGGTCAACCATGACATATATCAGAACTCGTAAGGGATTACAGGAACCTCACAAAGCTCGGCGATCGTATTTTTATTCTAGAAGTATGGATCGAAATGCGTTTGCATTTAAGAACCCGTTATGGGTCAACCATGACATATATCAGAACTCGTAAGTGCAGGCATATGCAGCGAAACATATAGTAAATAAACGGCGACATGCACAAGCATACATTCCAAACGCATAAACAGCGAAACAGAAATGACAGGCTTTTGCGAAAAGTCCGAGCCTGCGCGTTTTTCATATTTCATCGCCTTTAGCTATGCCATAATCGTTTCATTTTTCAGCTTCTATCTAGTTGTCTGTAGGCTAAGTGGGCAGCATTGTCCTAACGCTTCGTTCGCTGAGCTAAATCATTTCACATATTCCTATCTGAGCTGTCTTATAGGCGAACAATGTACACGACATATGTTTATCCTCCTAGTTTATCGATCAACGTGCTTACCTAGAAGATGATGTTGAACCCTGCAGCTAAGATGGGTATCGTAACGGTGCTGCACTATACCCGTTTCGTCTGCTTTCCGATGAGTTGCCCTTCAATAGCAGTACAATAATAACATCCTGTTTTGCGGCATTGACGATATAATGTGAAATTATCATTCATGGCCCGCTCAACGTTTGCGCATCATTCCACATTCAATTGCGTACATATCGTAATGGCGTCTCGCTGACGAATACCGTATGCAAGAAGGCAACCTTAAGAGATATTTTTATGCTAAGCTCGGATCAACATTTCAGAAGATGGAGATTTTTGCTGAATCAGGAATCCCGTAAAAATTCTGAATTAAGAAATCGAACTTTTAACTAGCATTTTAATCGGAGTTCATTTTGAGACAAAACAGTACGATTTTATGTGAGAGATCAGAAAACCATTTTAAACTTGATTATTTGGGGAGCAATTTCAAATATGCACAACAGATATCAATGTTATATATTGCTTGTAATATGTGCAAAGTTGAGTGATTAAGGTTATTTGCGACAAAATGCAGCCGTTGTGATGGCACGTTCGGTCGTACGGATCTGGTAATGAGGGCTCGGCACCTTGTCTACCATGTGAGCTGCTTCACGTGCCTCTCATGCGAGAAACGGCTCGTCCCTGGCGAAGAGTTTATTATCAAAGACGATGAACTGTATTGTAGGTCCGATTGTGATGCGACAAATATCGAAGTGAGGGCAAACATTTGTTTTTAGATGAATATAATTTTATGTTGTTTATTAAGTGCCGTTGATTATAAGCAGATCGTAAAATTTGAGCGCTTATAACGTTTTCTGTTGGCAATCAAAAATCGTTTCCCCTGGTGACCTGCAAATTTGCTTCTGTTAAAATGTCTAGGATCAGCCTGTTGCGCCTCGATATCGAATATAATGAAAGAGTGAATAAAGGATAATACAGATTTTTGTGAGAACTTTCAACTTTGTTGAGTTACCCATCTGTCAGGAGCGCTTTTGTTTCTAGGTAGCGATTTTTGTTGCGATTTGCTTATTTCTGCCCATAAAAAACGAAAGGATCGTAGTAAAGGCTGTAACACATCAATGGGTTGCTATGCATGTTAGCAAATTGACGATGGGTTGGAGTGAATCGCTTTAGCTTTTAGTGTTCACCAAGACAACGATATGCGTATCTCAGCAAATGCGTTCAGCGCTTCGGTGCGCTAATTCGATTCGTTAGACGTTGTTTTCGTCTAAGAAAAACCATCTCGTTTCAGCAACCATCATCGATAAAGACGGACATTTTTGGACGTGACGAAGACGATTGCTGGGACTCGTCTACTTTGACCAGCCTTGATATGCATATGGCCGCCACCCCGCCACTTTCACTCCGAAGCCCTAAATCAGACGAAGTATTAATTTTTAGTATTAATTTTGAGCTCGGTATTGTCATCCTCTTCTCACCACTTATAGCATCGACAATATGCCAGTTGAGTATAACGATAACATCAAGCATTATTGAAACAGGCTATGACCTTCCTTTCACTCACGGTACTACTTATGTTTTTTTAGTTTCTTGGATTGTTGCTTTTCATAAGGATTTACGAATTTGAGTAATTGTCTTTGCTAGGAACTTACTGAAATGAGAGTGTCATGAGCAAGCAATGAGAAGACATGTTCTGAAGAACGTACTCTAAGGATCTTAGAAGTGCAAGTGGCTTTATAATTTACCGCACCAGAAAACGATTGTTCCTGGAAACTTCTGACGCCTAAACGTCGAAGATAAAGTAACGACTGGTGTTCAGGTGATAACGACAACATTCCACAACTCGAGCTCAAGCTCTTCGGGGTCGAACAAAAAACACAAGAAAGATAAACAGGTACTTTTTGTCTATTCGGAACGAAACTTTGATTGAGCTTGGCTTTTGCGCTTATCTTTGAACAGAAGCTCTTGTATAAGAAAAGTAACTGATGGTATTCGCATACAGTGCATGCAGTTGAGTGGTTTTTTTTTGGGGGGAGAGACGTGGAGGTTCTTATGCGCAATTTTATGTTACTGGAAAACTTGTGCATTATATACATTAAAATTTAAAGAGCATTCTTTTTGCTAGTGGTTATGATGGCTAGTTATGCTTTACTGGGTATAAATGCGCTATTGCAAAATCGATAGTCAGTTGTCATAATTCGTGAGAATCGTTTTCTTCATTCTGCTGTAATTAGTAATTGCTTAATAAAGGAAATCTGTGTCAGAAAAAAACTTGAAAAGTTTGCTGGTAGTAATCCGCGATTATTATTTTACGGGCAAAAAGAGTGACTGTTTTACCGTAATGTGCCAGAAATTAATCGAGTTATTTCTAGCTCGGTATAGGCAGTTAAGTTGAAATTTTGGTTTATCGCATTTTTCAAAGATCTTTTTTGTTTTGTTTTTTTTTTTTTTGGGGGGGGGGAGGATAACTGGTTAGCATGTCATGGAACGTTTCCAAGAAAAATTTAGCTGAATGAAGAGAGTGTAATAAAATGAATGCGAAATGATTTGATTGGGTGCTGCAGTAATTGGTAAACCGTTATTTGCTGGTAACGAACCATCTATCGCATTCGGTATGATTAACCATAGAACGTTTGCTATGCAGTGGCAGTGATTGATAGAGAGCGAAATATTTTTGAGAAGTTATGGGACCCTATAATTCCGATCTTTTCATGCTGTGATATCGCGTTAGGCATTGAGTGGGGTTGATACTGAGGTGTTTGTTGGAGTTGCAGTTGCGGCTATTGCAAACCGCTTCTACTATGAGCTCTAATGAGGCACTTTTTAGGCACATCTCAGATCACGAAAAGAATAGCTGCAAATTTCCGAAGCTAGGGCACCAAAATTTTACGAACGCTAGGAAAAAAATACTGTAACTGCGTAAAGCTTTTTAGACAACGCGAGTTCGGACGGTACTAAACGAGAAACAGCTGATGACACTGAAGACATGCTATGCGGCCAACGCTCGACCCGATGCGCTTATGAAAGAGCAGCTCGTCGAAATGACTGGCATGTTGTGCTTTTTTATAGCCACCATTTTAACAACGTTACTACCAACAATCTTTGCTCTTTAAGCATATTTTTAATTCTTGATACCGAGTCTGCAGACACACTTGTTTGTCTGCGATGCGCCTTGACTCTTTGTTCACATATCCTTTTTTTTTAAAAAATTCATCCCCATGAATACATTCTCTTCAAATAAATGAAATACTTTTCCCATAAGCTTAGGTAATGTGGCCAATTTCCATCTTATTTCCTTTCGACAAACATATAAAGAACTTTGTCGTTAAACAATTGCCTTCACGCATCTTTTTGAAAAGAAATATGTATATGTGAGGCTTGAAAAATTTTTGTTTTTTAAATTTTTTGGACAGTATTACTTCCAACCATTCAATATTTCAGTCATTTAGCATTTTTTTTGTCTTCATTAGAGACATATTCAGGATTGAGTGCTCGTGTCATTCGTGTGTGGTTTCAAAACAAGCGGTGCAAAGACAAGAAGAGACAGATCGCCATGAAGCACATGCAACAGAAGGCTGAGACGGTGAGTGTTCTTTTGAAGGTATTCCTTCTCTCAGGCATATTGTCGCTTTTTTAAAATTATTTCTACATCGCTTTTTTCAAATTATTTCTACAATTCTATCTTAATTAACTCATCTCCTCACAAGTAGGACTAGTTGTAATTGTTCTCCGAATTGGATGTAATTGTTCTTTTCTTCATTTTGCTTGCTTTATTTAACTTCGCTTTAAAAGTGTGCCTAGGAAGAGCGCTGATAGAAGCTGTTTTTAATGTATCAGATGAACATGCTTGACGACCTCGCTAATTTGAAGGAAATGAGGCAGTTAAAATGAAAAGGCTGTGAATGGTTTCGGACATTTGCTTCATAAGTTTCCTTCTTTCTTCATTTGGGGCTATTTGGCAAATGTAGCCAGTGCAACTAATATGCATGCATATACGTATGAAAGTAACGCTCACTGAAATGAGATTCGCAGCGTTGACTGTCTATCTCAACGATGACCGTTTAGTGCTTGGGTCGACGATCCCTAGCTAGAACGCATAATCTACAGAGAGACAATTTAAAGCGACATTATAGCAAATAATAGCTTTATCTCAAAGCATCGTTAAACAGCTGGACATCTAGCCCAATTTCGATTATGATGTGAATTTTCAAAAAAATATAATACAGAATTTTTATGCTGACTTTTATTGTTCTGTTTATTTTCCTGACGACTATTCCTCAATAATTCATACCAGGATACTACTTTATTAGTATAACCGAGCTTACTGATAATCCTTGATAATCTCTGATAATTCACATAGCCGACCAGATAATGTAAAACGATATTATATCCGATTCACTGATTCACAGTTCAATAGTAGTTGTTCAATTACTACGATAGCAAACGATTTAAATGCTTGCGGTTCGAGAATGACTTTTTAGCTGGAACTTTAGACTAACTATAGCATTCATTCTACACCAAATCAGTATCACAAAGTTGTTGTCAATGCGTACTACCCATAAAGACAATACTAATACTACTTTACTTCTACTACCATAAAGACGATACTACTACTACATTGAACTTTAATATGTACTGCAACCAAAAGAAATTCTGCGGTTCGATCGTTGCTGTTTTCATTATCAGTGCACTAAATATTTTGACGCTAATAATTTAATTGTCGAACTACTTTGAAATGGAAAGAGCGTTTAAAACTGTGTCGAATTAGAATTAAGATACTCCAAGTAGTTATAAATGCGCTCGTATGAGAAATGAAGACGGTGTTTTGGATTTCTTAAATTGCCACTTCGAAGTACGGTTATAGCTTAAAACACTATAAACCTTTTAAAATCTACAGGTTGTTTAACGATTAGATATCTTGTTTCACGTAATGTCCAAAGAGTTCAAACATTGAGTTGTAGCACCTTGCCATTTCTCCGATAATATTCGCTTCGCTCAGCGACGTTTTGCTTGAAGGAGTAACTTACTATATAACGTAATGTCGATTTTGGTAAAATTACCTCTTGCAAAACCTGCCGCCGTTAGATTTTAACGCTTGTACATGTACATTGGTGTTCGCATAGGTGGACAATAACCTCCGGGCTAAGCGTTAAAGGTCAGCTATTTAGACGTCACTTCACATTGGGTCAAGATTTCAAGAAAACTTCATTGTCTTGTTTTTGTTTATATTGGCACGCTACAGTCAATGTTGCCACATTTTGGTTTGACACTATTCAAATATTGACCGCTTTCGCTCGAATGAATGCACCGTTGTGTGGATGAAAATATGGTGACGACGGTTACCGTGCTCTACAACGGCATTAGCTGCAACCTGAGCGATTTTTGAATCCGTTCTGCTAAACCATCTGCTTGTTTCTCTGTCAGCTTAGCCGATGTTCAGTGAGCGCCGAATACGTTAAAAGCGCGTTTTCATTTAGTTTTCTTGATTCGAGTACACATACGAACGATTTGCGTTGCTAGTAGACATGTTTTAAATAGCTTTGCCTAATCCGCTTACTTGTTCTAAACTGAAGTGAGTACGATTTGAAGATGGCTGCGAAAGAAGATTGCTGAAAATTCTTGGTGGATTTATGCACACACTGAGCGTAATTTTACACTTCATCGACATATGAAGAGATCATGAAAAAAATGAATATCTGCGATTTACGATGTGATTAAAATTCGGTCAAGAAATCTTCTTGTAAAAGTACTTTTCTCCTGAATGAAAAAAAAAGAACACGCAAAGAAAACGATCGGTCAGACATCATATGATCATCATGTTCGGCGGCATTAGCGCAGTTTGTGACGAGAGGAAGTTCGCATGCTTGAGCAGCATAGGAAATACGCGCTTTTTTGCAAATTCATTTGAATTCGATACGGAAATACATATGCAAAGAATGCAAATATGCAAATATGCAAATATGCAATATGCAAATAAAAATGCAAATAATCGATACGAAAAATTCGATACGAAAAATTCACAAAGGCATTAAGGTTATGAGTAAGTTACTAGCACTACGTACATATTCATTTGCATATGCGAGCGTACAGCGTACAATTTTTGAACTTTTCTTTCGTAGAGGAACGTTTTACCGAAACGATTGGCGCTACCGTTTGAATGTCTATAATATGGAAATATCGAAACGCTTGCACAAGTACCTCATCAAGTCTGATTTGGAAAATGTCGTCAGGCTTTTGTGATTTCTGGTCAGAAACTTAGAAAAAACTTATCAGTTATCTGTTATCAGTTATCAGTTAAGTTATCAGCAAGTTATAACACTACTCACATCTATTTTCATTTAATAATGCAACATTATCTTTATTAGAGAAATTTTCACCATGATTCTAAAAAAAAATTCTAAAGAGTTTTTAATAACTGCTCTACTTTTATACTCTCAGGATCGATGATAGCTTAACAGTCCGGTAGCTGTGGATATGCATATGTTTTCATTTATAAACTTGCAAATATATTTCACAGCGGTATGGATTTTCTAGACGAAAAAATGTCGAAAAGCCTCCCAGCGAGAAGCTGCCATAGTCAAATGCAAAAATACTGAGAATGACTCTATAGTTCCTAACGGTGAATTCTTTTCTCTGCTCAATTTACGAAATTTGAAATGCTCATCCAGTTGGAGTTTAGAAAAATCTCATCAGAATTTTCTATTGCAAAATAAAAAATAAATCGCTGTAGCACATAAGAGCGTTAAATGTTTTCAGCGGAGGTATGAAACTTCGGTCAAGAATTTGCTGAGAGTAACGTACTACCGACGAAACGAAACAACCTGATTTTGGAGTTTTTGAAAAGTTTCACTTATCCTAATCGGAAATAAAATGGGAAAACCCATAAAGATTGAATGGTGCGAAGTGTGATTGGGAATTGTGGAAAGTTGAATGTCTCACAATAGTCGTTATGGCGGTCAACAACAAAATGCTACCACAAAAGCGATTGTATTTGAAAGAGTCTAACACCGACAGTGGAGCTGTAATTTTTTGCACCTTATGGGGTGAAGAGCTCTATTGAAAATCTCTCTACACGATTGTTCTCGTCTAAAAATGGCCATCTTGGGAACAATTACGTATCGCATAGTTTGGGTGATACACTTACCGTATATCATAGGATGCATATGAATTCACGTCAAGACCCATGCGACACGACACATCATTTGCGTATTTAGCCTAGTGCGGTGATGGGCTTTGGTTGGCGCTGCTAATTCGATCAATCTGCTTTTCGCTTTTAACGACCCTAATCAGGTTTGGCGTGCCGCTCTTGATGCTCCCTTTCCGGAGACACAAACAACGCGAACACAGACTCGATTTGATTTGCACAAGAAGTGTGCCTTCCCAACTGAAATCAAATAGCTACGAGAGTCCATTATCGGTATTGCTTGACGATTGCCAATTACCATGCGCACCAATCGCCGAAGAGAAGGGTGCAATGGAGCAAGGTGAGGGATAGAAATGAACAAAGGGGTCAGCTTTCACATTTTCGCATCTAATCGTAAAATAAGTTTCGATTTTTTTTCTGAATTTTATCGATTAATTTACTTGATTGTTTCTTCATTGTACAGCGAAAAAGGCAACGGTCCTGTAATCGTATGTGCCTGTGACACTGAAGTATCTTGCATAGCGCTTAGCATGGTGAAGAAACCACTTAAAAATAATGCGAACTTCGTTCAGAGTGACCTGCAAAATATGATATCTATGATGTTTCGGGGAGTGATTTGAGTGGGATTGCAAGGTGCCTTAATGATGATGAGCTTCATTTTGATAGGCTGCAAAACGCAGACGGTCCGTGCACGCAGACCGCAAAAATTGCAACTGCGTTGGTTGCTGAGCGAAGATGTGGTGGCATTCATTCCTTTTGAATGCGTTATTTTGTAAATGAATTTTGCGGATTTGCATATGCAGTCGTATACCATTCCCTTGTTTTCATTCGTACTAATGTTAAAGTATACAAGATAAAGAGAAGTTGTAGCTCAGTAGCTTACAGTACCTCACTAGGCTTGCACTGAAGCGGTCTTTATTCTTTTTCTTTTTGCAGATTACAAATGGAATTTTTCTTTTACGGAGGGGTGGGGGGTGCGGGGGGATTGAAGGCAAGGAGGGAGAGGATTTCCTTAATTTTCGTTAGAATTCCAAATTTCTTATGCAGACCCTCCATCTTTGTCGAACTAGTTGAATCGTCGTCTCGTCTTCTCTTTTCGGCAATTCTCGATATCGTACTGCGTACTAGCAAGCTCAAAAACTGATCCGTGAGAGAGCGAATGGACAACGATAAGCGTATTTGCATTACTCAGCGTGAAATATGTTGGCAAACGATATGAAACATGAGCATGCATAATTGAAACGTTCACTGTGCATATAGGGAAAACGGAAAAAAATTCATAAGGGCTTACCAGGCAATATCATAAAATGCACCCTATTGTATGTTTTGCACTAGTGATCGTTGGGAATGCGGTAGTTTCTGCAGAGTTAAACTTATGGTAAGTAAGGCGGGTATTACTCGATTGAAAACCACAATAGGACCAACAGCCATCATGGATGGGCAATATAAAGTCATCCATGATGACTACTAAACAAGTAAGTAAGCCACGATCCAGTTGTTCATTCGACTCTGCCTCGTGTTGAGACGCTTATTTTCCATTATATGCCATCTTTTTCTCTTCCAAGACGGCTCAGTTCACTCGACCTGTTTGTTGCTTCTCCTCCAGTCACATATTTGTGCTCTGAAATCGCACACGATTGTTTGGAGAGTCATAGCCACATATAATAATAAAATGCATCTGAAAAGCATACCGACTGCTGCTTCATGTATGGGAAGGAGCGGAATCGAGTACGTTAGCAGTTAGGTAGAGTGGGTGTGCGACGATGCGAACGGCGCAAAAATCAATTTAAGTGTCTCGTAAAAGCGCTCGTATTTCATTTTTGTGGGTCCTCGTTGTCAGTCACCTGGACGAGCCACTCGTTGCTGCACGCTAAATATCTAATTGATCGCTCTCTCGTGATCATCATTACATGTTCTATCGAATGTGCTCTTTTGCCATTTTTGATCACATGGAAATCAATTTGCTTCGGAACGCCAGCCTACACGATTTTGATCGGGGGAGAAGGGGGTACAGTTGAGCTGAAATTTTTGAATGTTAGAAAGAATGTCAATGTACATAGTCCTGGAAGCGTTCGGGAGAACTTATATTTTATAGTTTGCTAACAGTGAAAAAATACAGGTATAAAGCGTTTATGAGGATCATGTAAGTTATGTGATAAAATAAACTCGTTTTTTAATGTTAACGATCTTATAACATAGTGGATAGAATATCTGTCCATTTAACTACGTCGAAAATAGCGCAGAAGCGGGAGAAGAAGATCACATCTACCCAAGAAAAACCAGTTCGACTTAGTCCGCATTCAGCTCGATGTTCGCCGAGCTGAATAGATGAGTCACTAGCAAACTTTAGGATTTTCGAGGGATGACTAACGGCTCACTAAGAAAAGCTGAAAATTCCTACAAATTTTTAATGAAACTTCTAAAAATATATAATTTCGGGTGTCTTGCGCGTTTCAACGTCTACATTTCCTTGCAAATTGTTTCACTTGTGTGGAGCTTTTTGGCCCAAAACCTCAGGTTTGGCCCTAAACTGTTGACCAAAAAAATTTTTAAATGTGAAGGTAGGGAGTGGGGATCAGGATAGGGAATATGAAGTGGGAGAAGGAAAGGAATGCGCATGTACAGTGGAAACGTTAATCATCGAATGCTCGAAGATCCCATGCAGTATTTTCCTCCCATAATCTCTATGAGCTCATCTTAATCCGTTGGCATGATTCCTTTAATTTCTGCAACGATTCTGGTGTTTAGCGTTTACTGCAAAAGCAGTTGCATTCTCTCTGTGCGTATAACTGATTGCTATAATTGCGCGTTTGCGTTTGACATTAGCCTAAAAAATCCATAAGACTTAAAGGTGGACGAATAAGCTGAGGATGCGCTGGTTACTAGTAGCAACGGATATCACGCTCATCTACCATCCGATATTGCAGCTAATGCTCATGTTTCGCTTCAATATTGCACATCTTGCCGGCACGCATCGATTCTTTAAATTATTCACCCGCCCACCCTTAATCCCCCCCTTCCAGGTTGTCGTCATCCGTGTGAACGAACGCCAAAAACAGCGGCATAACGATTGCACTGAATCTGCTTAACTTAGTGCATTTATCAAAATGTCGTCCCGATAATCTCGTTTGCATACAGCTTAGCATTTCTTTGATTGCCTCCTCCATTTGAACTTATAGTGAAATAATGCGAATTTATTCGTCGCATAGGAAGTTTTCACATTTTGTCGTCGTTATTGTTTGCGTCTTCTCTCTGTTTTCAATCCCGAATCGACGATGTTATTAGAAAATAAGTGTCGCATTCTGCATAGAAATACCGCAGCAAAGTTCTGGTATGGTCAATCAATCCTTGGGATCAGTGAGGGTCGGCTTTGAAATTTAATAACTGCTTTTATAGAAAACTCATTTGACGATCACTCTGCAGCCGTTCATAGTCGTAATGCGTTTTTCGACCGGCTGAAGCCCAGTTAGATATACAAGCATGTTTCTGGAGAGAACCAATTCCGTAGTCGACTTTTATCATCTTGAATATGCGTTTTGTTTTTTCGACTGACCACCTGAGCATTTAATTAAAAGAGACAAAGAAGCACGCATTGGACCTCTTCGAATACTGGAATACAAATGTTATTCTCTTGCGCCTCGTTTATCTCCACGCAGTCTTTTCCGAATAACGATGCGATCCAAAGACAAGTTCTGGACAGCAGCTTATTTGCACGATATTTTATACACTTCAGCGGTGTAGGAAGGAATGTCGAGCAAAGCAGATAAAGATGAGCGCAATGCGAGTCAGCATGTTCTGTTTTCCGATTCGGCACATTCCCCTCCCATGCTATTCCTACCTCTTGTGAGGCGGGGAGCGGGGGAAGGCTAGCGGATAATAACTTTTGAAAGATAGAGGAGGACATTGGACCTCTTCGAATACTGGAATACAAATGTTATTCTCTTGCGCCTCGTTTATCTCCACGCAGTCTTTTCCGAATAACGATGCGATCCAAAGACAAGTTCTGGACAGCAGCTTATTTGCACGATATTTTATACACTTCAGCGGTGTAGGAAGGAATGTCGAGCAAAGCAGATAAAGATGAGCGCAATGCGAGTCAGCATGTTCTGTTTTCCGATTCGGCACATTCCCCTCCCATGCTATTCCTACCTCTTGTGAGGCGGGGAGCGGGGGAAGGCTAGCGGATAATAACTTTTGAAAGATAGAGGAGGAAGCGAAAAGGCCTCTGCAGCAAATAAAACCGCATCGCACTTTCAGCTTAGTGCCACAAAAAAATCGAAAAATTTCTTCACGTACATTGCGTTATGATTCCTTTGATACATTGCATTATGATTCTAAGCCTATGATTCCTTTGATTCTTCCGACAACACATCTCTGGATAGTTTCCGGAGTTAATGTACCACAACTGTATATGATTGTTTCCGGATCCACCGATAAAATACGCCATAAATGCCATTTAAAAAAATAAATGACACGGGGCAAGTGATAATGCCAGAGGGCGACACCCCTAGAATTGAAAGCTTTGTGTTTGGTCTTGTCAGATTTTTTGGCATATATCCTGTGCGTAGGAATAGTTAAAACACAGAAAACGTTTCAGCAAAATTTTGACCACGTCGCAGCATGTGAATAACGAAAAATAGTCGCCGTTTGAGTGTTTAGGTTCACAACTTGCTCAGTTATCGCGTGGGTATCTTTATTTGCATCCCCATCTCCTCCCCTCCCCCCCTACACCTCTTCCACTCTCTCTTTCCTCTCATTTTGTCTCATCTCTCCTGCTTTCTCGACGATGACTGCCCCATATGTTTTTCTATGCTTTAGGCAACGTTGTTTAAAGCTCAAACAACTCAGTTATGAAAGCATTTAATACTCTTATTGAAAACGAAGAGGTTTTGCCAACTTCACATGCATAATAGCCCACTACTAGTATGCAACCAAGTTTTCTATGTCAGTTTTGTTGCAGCTAGATTTCACTAACTGATTGCTAAGTTTGCACAAAGTATTTATTGTTCATTCTTTGCATACTCGTCCGTTGGCGAAGTTTTCATCTTCGTTACTTACTCGTTGCAGCTCAAAACTTATCGATGAGTATATAGAACGTAAACTGCGTTTTATGACAAAGTTTTCGAACAGCTTATTCTCTTAAAGGACAATATGGCTCCTATAGTAGCCGTATAGTTCAGTGCCTTATAGGTTCAAATACCAAAAAAAAAAGAACAGGAATTACTATATGGTATGGGAAATGAATGCATGCAGTTGACAGTAATACGGTTGCTTTTGGATACATTGGCACGAAGTTGTTAATCGCAGTGGGATGACCGGTGGTGATAAGGACAGTGCAGTTGTCAATGCTGCCAATATAATGTGGTCACCTTTCCTGTTACCCTCCTGAAGACATCATTTCGGGGCGCAAAGTAGGACATATATTCGATAAATTACGAGGAGGGTAACACTAACCAATTTTCTATTTTTCGATAAGAGTTGCTTGTTTGGAAAAGCAATCAACGCCTCTAATATTCAGAGAAAAAAACAATTGCTTAGAATTTTATTAAAAACGTTATTAATTGAAGAAAAAAGTATTATTCAAGTGCATCAACGAAAATTGATCGGTAAGGTAGAAGAACAAGGAAAAATAAAATAAAATCTTGACGCTGAAAATTTTCCCCAAACAATACGTTGCATTTTCACGAAATTTATGCTATTCGGGAATAGAAAGCACGTATGTAAGTCCCTTGATGGGAATCAGAGTCGATGCTTTAGTTGCCGTTCAGAGGTGTCCTTATCCGGAGTTGTCAACCGTAAATGAGCCCAATTCTAAGCATGTTTGCTTTTGCGCTAGATCACAAACGTGTTAGTGCTCTCAGTACACTCCAATGAATTCGGCCGTCTTCTGAGCGCAGTGCGCTCTCGTGCTCCGTTCAACACTTACCGTATACAGCCGTGTGCCTCGCGCCAGTTGTGACTTTTATGTGAGCGTGCTTGCGTCACGAAAATTGAGCACTGCGGCGCAGCAACCTAATAAAATGCGTAGTAGGGAGCAGATACCTTTATGACACATGAAGGGATTTGCACGTGCTTAGATGGCATAAGTGTCAACATACGAATTGACAATTGGCTTTTGCAGGCAAGGGCTTATTCCCCTTACTTCAGTTTACTGCCCCCCCCCCCCAACCAAGCACCTTTTAATTTTTAGAACTACCCGCTTCGTTCGTTGAGTGCATTTGGCTTCATCGGTAAAATTTCTTCGCCTTCCCTTAACGAATTTTCTCTGCAGTCCCACACCCCTTCCATACCCTTTTCAGCTCTCGTGCTCATTCCACTAGTGCTTGACACGTCTCGTCCAATATCTCTTCAGTTATACGACCTCCCATCGTATGTTCCTCTTCAGCAGCTCATTATTGGCTTTAAAAGAATGCCTAATAAGTCGTTCATAACTCTAACTGTCACAACATTAACTGAAAGACGAATCTGGGAGCAGCTAATGACATTTCCACGTGACAAAGTGGAAGAGTTTCTTCTGAAACGATTTAGGGAGTATAAGGATGTGCAAAGCACTTGTGTGGCGATCAGTTAGGTGATCAATGCGGCTCCATCGAGTTCTCATAAAACCTCACCAGAACTGTACTGCTGCAAAATATCACTTTACAGCATGAATGCAAAATTCCATACGCTCATTACGCATAGCGTAAAAATTTATACACAACAGCTGTTTGCCAATATTCCTGGTCATTATTGACTAGTTGTTTGCGCAAAAGCGTTTCTTTATATAATATTAGCTGTGTATGGCGGGAAGAGGAGGATTACTGCTATATATTTAAAAAGTAAGTTTGTTCTGCGAAATATTTATTTTGCTTTGTCCAAGCTTGCTTAATTTCTATTCCGCAACAGTGGCTCGGTTAATCGTTTCCCTTGCTTGTATAGTTATTTTAGAGACAATGTTTGGTATCTCCTCCATTTCTATGCTCAAAATTGCTTGGTCCTTCTCCCTCTCCCTCTTTTCGTCTCTCTTAACTGCTTTCTCTCACTCAGCGACGAACACCTACCTACGTACAGCGAACGAAAGAGGGGAAACGAGCTGAAACAGTTAGCAAGAATGTTGCACAACAGCTGGCGGCTGTGATGCGGTGGGATGGTTAGTGTTTATTAATGAAGATAAGAGTGGACGCTGGTCATTATCGGCTCATCTAGCACTTAGAGGTGTGGGAGCGACGCATGTGTTCCGTATTCGCGCATAATGGCATCATCTGGTAGCTGAGCACGAGAACGACTCCCCACACTCGAGCGTGTCTCTCCTCTCTACACCCTCTGCGGTGCCCTCACCCAGCAAGTGTCTGCATACTGCACGTGTGTTTGTGTGTTTGTGTGTGTGTGCGTGTGTATATATATGTGTGTGTGGTGTGTATGTACGCGTATTCGGTGGAGAGCACAAACACCGTTGTCGCCATATGTTCAGAATGTGGCACGGCTTGATCGTAATGCACTCTTTCCGCATACAAAAATTTTCGTTTGGGGAACCGACGAAACGTTCCCTTCATCGTCCACATTTCGCGGAATGTCGGACTGGAAGGATAAAGCATGCCAAACCATACGTTCTGGATCAATGTTCGAAAAGTCCTATCAGTTTTACTATCCCTCCCCATTCCTACCCCCCACCCCTACCTTCTCCACCCTACCTTGTTAACGCCGGAAAAGCCTCTACGCATCTTTCAAATAGACACACATTCTTCGCCGTGGCCATAGGACGAAATTAAATGAAGTCAGAGCCACCACTGTTTAACCTTGCCTTTTATTTTTCAACACTGGTTTTCCGAACCTTCGGCGAGATCAAACTAATGACGAAATCACCTGAGGTTAAGTTCAGTTGCAAACTCATTTATGATTTCGATTACTTTTTGGTTTACTAATTACGAAGAGATCAGAGTGTCAGATTTTAAAAATATCGCTGAATGCTCAAAAAAAAATCTAGTTTTCAATAAAACAGCTGTTGAAAGGCATCACTGTACTGCTTCGGTTTAGGCACTCCCGCAATCACCCAGTATCGTATGAAAGTAATTCCGTCGTGACTTCTCCAAATTGGAATCAAATGATAGATTTGTATGAATTAATAGACTGAGATCTCGAGTGTCACTTTTTATGGTCAGATTTACATCGCTCGTCATTAGAAGCGGCTTTGGCTTAGCCTCAACGCTGTTTCCGATCTGCCTGAGGCAGTGTTATTGTTCCCTTCGATCTCATTCTCTAGAAATGCAGCTATTCGCTGCAAACCCTCATTCTCCAAATCTCATTTGCTGCAATCGTTACAATTCGAGTAAATTAACTACAAATGGTCCGCCATGCTCATCATTGTGATCTGTGTTGGCTGATTATGTAAAAAAAAAAAGGCAGTGTGAACAGCACTGCCGGAAAGACATCTCATTGAAGAGGGAGGCCTACTGAGGCAAATTTAGTTTCGTCACTCCATCCGCACTTCTTACCTTCCTCTTTTAACTTACAATAGTTCGCTTAAGTTGTATTCAAGATAGCTTGCCATCGATTTCTTGCAGTGTTAAAGAGGATCGTGTTTCCGGCTGAACAAGGTGCGATAGTTCGTCGCTTTTCATCTCAGCGCTACTTTGGCAGCGAATGCATGCTAAATGTTTTGAGATGCAATTTAAAATGCCAATAGGGCACTTGTTGGACAGGGAAACGCTTATCACTGGAGCCGCTGTTGTTTTCGCAGAAGTTGCTGCACGGATTGTAGTTAAAATTATTCATCATTAACATAGCAGACATGGTATCTTCACACGTATGAAACCGGAATCAGTAAATCAGTTCATTGTTGGGTGTTTGTAGAGGGGTTTTTTTTAAAGTATGCCATAAAAGAAAAAAAGATACCAACAAGCTAGAGTGGCGTCAGTTCAAAAATATATTCAGCAAAAGATGAGCTGGTAAGAGCCTTAAATATCGAACGAAAATAAATGAGCAACGCAGTACAGCCATTTGAAAGGAATGGTGCGCCCATTGATGGTCAAAAGTAAGAGATTATGTGACGTTTGCAGATCTTATGGCATACTTCCAAACTGATCGAATACAGTGTATTGCGATATTTGACGGCGCAATTCCTTCAACATTAGTGTACATAATAAGCGCTATATCGCTCTAATAAGCTTTAACAGAGGTACAAGAATGAGAAAGAGAGAGGTATACGTGATCACTCTCTTTCCTCTCCACTTGCCGTGTTTAGCCAGAGTGGATTAAAGGCTGGGCTTGAAGTGAGGGTTCTCTTGAAAATAGGGCTCCACCAAAACTCTGCAGAAGCTCCGCCTCCATTTTAAAATGAAGTTAAAATCACTTGTACATTTTCTTTCGACATTACACGCACTTATTCTCGGGAGTATTTCTTTGATCGATCCGTAATTGGCATCCAACCGCTAGTGCACTCTAGAGTTGCCGTCTTATTGGACAACTATGCCTAGAAAGTGCTACTTACGTATATGGCCGCCTTCAGGCCGACACTTCAGTGACACTTTTTATTCAAAAAACTAATGTGAAGTGCCATCATTGTGCCTCAGCGGCGCCCTCTTTCCGTAGTACAAGCTGATCTTGTACGGCGTCATTTGTATAAAGCGTCTTTTCATGCACCGACATAAAATCTCTCAGGGTTCTTCATACAGGCAAACTTTATTCAATTCTCACCTCAAACAGTGGATAGATTGTGTAGACGTTTACTAACAACACAAATTTGAGAATCCTAAAAAGAAAACTTCAGGCTCAAAACATCTTCACTCCTAAAAAACAGCGTGTATTCAGCGATAGAACGAGTGATAGGAGCACATTTTTATGTGATGCGTAGATGATTTGTCGCTGCAAAACGTAAGCGAATGGGCAATATTAATTATCAACCATTAAACCTGATACTGTTAAGTTTTTTCTAAGATTACTTTCTATCAGCACCTGTACTGTTCATTGTTACCATGGCAGTACTACCGTTACTGCGAAATACTTGCTTTTACTGCACTAATTCTCAAGAGCAGTCATTGCACTCGTTACTACCAACATCAATCAATACCACTAAAGTCGTTACTTATTAACGGCTATTGTCATTCGCCGATGTTTAAGCCTATTGCTCAAATAACTAGGCGGATATGGGTGCAGCTTGCAGGAAAGTTCGGCAGGCCGTTTTTTTATAACTTTCAGAAATATCTGATTCAATTCTATCGAAAACGGGAGTCCCACAAAGGAAAGATACGCGAGTCCTATAGCCGTGCTTAAAGTAAGCTGGGATTAAAAATGCAACTGCAGTTGTTTGTCACTAACGCATTAGGCATAATATCTTAAAGCATATGAAACGGTAACAAATTAATAAGGTCGCCAATGTGGTTTTTTTTCTTGTGGGCTTCAAAGATGGCTGGGCCAATATGGTTTTTTTCTTGTGGGCTTCAAAGATGGCTGGGCCAATATGGTTTTTTTTCTTGTGGGCTTCAAAGATGGCTGGGCCAATATGGTTTTTTTTCTTGTGAGCTTCAAAGATGGCTGGCCAATATGGTTTTTTTTCTTGTGGGCTTCAAAGATGGCTGGTAATCTGGGCAAGGATTTCCTCGAGAAAACACCGCATTTCATAGCGCCGACCCTCAAGAAAATGCACTCATCAGTCTCCATTGAGAAACCATGTACTAAAATCATGAATGCACTACTCGGACAACATTGGATGCATGTTATCAGTGAGATGATTGTCCAAGTAGAAGTAACGTCAATGAGGTGTCGTTGTTCTTTGATGTGCGCCCGATGGGGAGACGAGCTGTTGTCGAGTGCGCACTGATGCGTATGATTTGTTGCATGCGTATGGTACGGTATGTGCTGGTTGGTTCGCACAAATCAGGTTCTCCTATGGCGTGCCGTATGAGCATTCATGCATACCTATGCACCCTCGGGAAAGTGTTCTTTCTTCGCACCGCTGATTCTTTTCGCCACCTTCACACTGCACTCCTTTCCATGCGGTGCTGCGCTGGCTACGCATTACGGTGCACCTATTGAGATGCTACCAAGCGGAACTAAACGAATCGTGACGGCCGCGATGGTGCTCGTTGTCGGTTTGTCGGTGCTCTTTTTCTTGCCACTACTGCTCCCAAAACCTTCCCCATCTCTCGTTGCCGTGTTCAAATGTGCTTACGGCTGCAAAGGAAAAACTCTTGTTACCTCACTTTTTAAGATGATTCGTAAAACATCTCCCCACTGTCCAGCAACAGTTTTTGTTTTTTGCAAATCTTGTCTCTCGTCTACGGTTGTGCATATCGGGGTAACTATCGCATCAGAAGTGAGTGAGCCTCTTCTGCGGTGTTGACAAAGTAATGATTACGTGACAAAAGTGGTCTTGAGCCTTATGAATCTTGATGTTTGTTGTGCTAATACAAAATGCAAGTGCCGCACAAACAGTAAAGATGCAAAAAACAGTTTCTCTCAATGACCCTTCTTCCGGTGATGAATTTGACGCACCACACACTTAGCTGCATACTGTTCGTAAAGTGATATCGAGAAATATAACTCGATCGTACAATTTTCCTAAAAGAGTTGTTAAATTATTTTGAAAAATAACAAAAGAGAGGTATCAAAAATTGAAGAAAAAACTACACTGATGCAATCAAAAGGTCTCAGTTCCAATGCTATTCGATGCATGAAAGTCGGAATGCATCACGGGCATGTTCGTCGAAAGATGATGTTCTCGAATTTGGGTAGATCAGAGCAGTGCTAGAAGGCGACTGTTTTTGCTTATAGATAAGTTGGATTCCGAAAAAAAATATTTGGAATGCATAAACTTGCAGCATCTAAGGCAAATCTTGATCGTATTGACGTTGTCTCTTTACTGTTTTGACCATCCTTTATATTAATTAATAGGGATCCTACTTCTCCGGGTTGACATATGGCTGTACACAAGCGTGCGCCATATTTTCTAGAGTTTGCGTCTTATGTGCCATCCAGTCGACCAGAAGTCGGCAAGTGGAAAGAGGAAGGGCCAATGACTGCGGCAGCCATATGTTCGATGACGGAGGAATTCCACGCGAGTTCACAAATTTGCGATGAATTTGGACACAATTGGCTGCAAGGGTCACCGACAATTGTCACCATCAATTAGAGTAATTAGTTGGTAATGCGTGAACTTGCACATTCGATGAGCACAGGTCGTGCAACAAATCTTCACGTTGGAAATGAAATGCGTCGTTTATCGTGAAAAAATTTCTTCGTTGTCAGCAGCCCGATGCATCCCCATAAAATAATAAATTGATGGCGAAGAAAAATGAGTATAGAGCAGCGATGAGGAATGCAAAGATCATAGAGTCAATCATGATGACAACAACTGACAAACTTTGCAAAGAACATAACACCAAAAAAAGAATCAAAGATTTGCAGAATGCAAATTTACCAAAGGAGGGCAACTGTGGTGTCGTCCAGTTATCGTTATAATTTCATTAAAAAAAAGAGGCATTACCCCATCTTGCTGTATCGAATAAATGAGTTCGATTTATTGATATATTCTGAATACCCCGAGCATTCACCGTACAGCCAACGGCGGTTAACTCTATAATTAACAGATTTTTTTTCGCAAAACTAATGATTCATAACTTCCCCAAACACAAATTTTAGCTGCGTTCTAAGACAAGTTGCATCGGTTCTCGACCATGCCACGTCAGCAATCCACCCTACTGTCGAAACATGCTCACTGTAATGGTGTTGCATGATCGACTTTGCATATAGTCACAGTCCATGTTGCAGTCTATTCTGGCATTTAACATAGCCAAAATTAAGCCCACCAGGCCGCTGATATTAGTGTACGGTCTTGGCAGCGCTTTATTTTGAAACGGTGACATTATTCGATCAGATGCCAACCTCATTCTTTACATGTACATATTGTAACTTACTGTTCTTCTTCGTCGGTAATGTCGGTGTTTGTGCGTTTTGTACATATAAGTGTGTAAATTAACTTTCAACATATAGTCTTTAAAAGTGGAACATTAAATGCATTGTTCAGCATTCGGAGTTTTCGGAAGAGGCTGATTGCTGCATGGCAGTTGTTTGGTGCCTGATTCAGAAATCGTGTCTGCGGCTGCAGGTCAAGCAGCAGTGGCAGATTGTCGGCGCGTTATGTCAACAGATCGTCTTTCGGTCGATGTTGGCCGACGCACGCACTTTCCTCCATTTCCGCTACGATTCAGAGTACTGTGTTGCGTCAATGAACCGTTAAATGTGGCTAGCTCATTGAGTGAACGAGGCAGTCGCTCAATACAGGCATCATGTGATGTTGTTATAAACTGACTTTGCGCTCGCCCTCTCGTAACATAGGGAACGTGTTTAGTTTGTTGTATCGAATACAATACCCAATTGCCACCAAGTGGAATTTCGCCTATACGAAACGGATACTACTCAGCCGCATCTATGGTCGGCTCATTCGAACATGCTTAAGTAAAGCGATACAGTGCCAACAGGCTCAGTTATAGAGACACCTGCAGAAAGGTGCGTTAGCACGTGGAGGATTTGTCGCGCTATCTTTTACTTGGCAAACAGTGGGTGGTTTTGTTGTGAATGGGCCATATTGTATTGCGCTTAAGTTAACGCTCTTCAAACGTGTTGCCATTCGGTAGCACCATTGTACACCGTCTATCCGTACTGAGTTGACATCCAACGAAACTGAGCGTTATTAACAGAAACGCACAATTTTATGCGTCACTTTATAAACTACGAACCTGTACTAGTGTACTTCTTTTAGTTGTTAAAGGTATTCAGGTAGTAGTTAAGTTCTAAACATATACAGTGCGCTAAATACACAATTAATGCGACTAAAAATAAATTACAAACATAATAGGATCATAAGAAGTTCTAGCTTAGATATCTTAAAACAGAAGTTTTTTTCAGAACTAGGGAGAACAAATTCACTCACAATTCTTTTGTCCCATCCACTTTTTGAACTTTGGAGACAGTTCTGCCTTCTTAGATTTGAGTGTGGCAAAAAAATCGTATGTGCCCCAAGGCTGTCTTGAAGAAGACTGTAGGTTACATATTCAAATCTCTCCCGAAACGCATTTGGTGAAGACTTGTCGATCGAAGTGGTATCCAAATTGCTATTGACATGGTGGAGTTTAAATGATACGAGAAGCCGGCGCTTGGGGAAGGAGGATGGTTTTGTTTGGTATCTTAGCATAAGACTTTCAAAGCAGCTTCAGGCCAAAAAGCCTACTGCAAAATGCACAAATTAATGGTCCACTGCGGCATTTTTGGTCATTCAGTTTTTTCAAGCTCCCTCCGCAAAGTTCCATCTTTCAGTGCCTATGA
>JPKZ01002204.1:122175-136712 GCA_000803305.1 Toxocara canis
TCATCCAAGTGTCGTACTGCACTTCTGCTGTCTCCGAGCTCAATGCTCAATGCTTCTGCCTAAACCCTGTTTTAGCACTTCGCAATGCACTTATTTCCAGGAGCGTGCAATCACCGGAGTACGTGTCAATGGTGTTGGTCCTCTAATTGCTGCTTCACCGACCACACATCACGACCCGAATCTGGCTGCCATTCAGCCGATTGACATCCACCAATACTCACAGAATCCAGCACTCTGGGCAGGTGTCGATCCGATCGACCCACGCCGTGCGATGCCTCCCCATGCTCCACTCCCTCCTCCTGCTATGCAGCCTTCTTATGCTCAAATGGTTAGTTAATGAACTCATCGTCTTTATCGAAAAGGGAATGTTCCGTTGCCTTTCTTCTTAACAGCTAGAGCTGATTTCTTTCCAGTCGTCGATCCTTAAACGTAGTACTTTTTGCACGATTTGTTTAGGCAATTTGAATTTTAACGGAAGCAGCAAATTACTTCGCCAAATTATTTTTTTCCCCGGCATCATAAGTTATCGTTCTGTTTGCATTCCCTCATTTGTTTATAAATCTTGTTGCATATTTAGACGCACAACTAATGCCGCATCGAAATATCAATTTTTTTTCTTCAAATTATGTGACTATCTTTACTGCACCCTATAGGAGAGATTAGTTGGAGTAGTTGAAGCAAAGGTCAAAAGTTTGGCGTGCAGCTGAGTGTGACCTAAAACACGAGACTACTAGGTTTGTTTGTGTAATGGCAAGGTTGAGTGCAGCTGAACGTAGTGCGCGTGTTGTTTTATCCTCAGCGGTGCTGACATGTGCTCTACACCTGCTCAAACGCATGCGCTAACCAGTGACAGCGTTTTCGCTTTGGGACTCCTTTGAAGTGTACGCGAGTTCTTGATTTTTTCCACACTAATCTGCTCCCCAAATATATGCATAAACGTCATATACTGTGCGTCAAAGCAAATCAGCAGACACTGCTATCGAAAAACGCGTACTTAGCACAACTACTGCTTCGGTATCGTTCATTTCGGAATCGGAAATCCTCTCGGGAAAGACGCCCAAAGTTGTCGTAGAAATTTCGTACGCAAATTTTTGATTTTTTCATAGTCTTCAATACTGTTGGCCAAAATGACGGATGTAAGCTTCCAAATGTCGCAGTGGATATGGCTCATATTTGCCAGTGACATACATAGCTGATCTCTTTTTGAGTTCGATTGAGCCATTTATTGTGATAGATATTGTGCCTTTTACGAGAACCACAGTAATCTATCGGAGTGATGAGCAGCATGGTGCTATAGGATGGTTATCGCATATGTTCTATCCATCCTTCAGCTCATCGTAAGTTGCAGATTACGGCGCCATATACAGACCTTTCGAATGAGGTGAGCGGATACGGTATACCGGCGAATCACTACACCGTCAGCATGGACGCCGAACTCGGTTTTTCACCTCAAATCAACTCGTCAGATTTGTCATCGCCTTCTTGTTCCGAATAGTTACGTAAATTCGAGAACGAGCCAAACTATTGTTTGCAGCGATCCATTTTTAGTCAGTTCCTTAAGTTGAAATCAAACAAAGGTCCCACACACTTTAAATTATACGGCGCATATAAAAGCGGTCTCAAGTACAACGAAATATAGTTCTATTTCTTTCTTGGCGAAAAATTCCAACTGTAAAAACATTATTGTCCAATCGTTGGCGAGCAAATTTTCAGCAATTTGGTCGCCAATATTGTCCTTCGTCATGCTCAAATTATTACTCGTGAGTGTTGTGGTTGCTTCCAGGATTCCTCTAATTCGTTAGCTATCAGCTGTGAATCACGTATTGGCTTGCGATCGAAAGATTGCTTCTTCTTAGCGAAATATGAATTATGCAGAAAAGCAAACGATTTACCAATTTAATTTAGATATTAGCTGTGTCAGGTCAAATGCCTTAACATTACAGTTACTACATTGGTAATGATTTTTTTTTTAAACCAGTGGGAACCCAGACAGACAGGCATATGAAACACACATACAAGAACTAGTCAAAGAATCACGAGGACATATGCAACAACATATTTATAGTTCGGCAAGGCGTTTAAAAACTCAGCACGCACAAGAACCGAACGGGCTAATGGGACGTTGACTGAGTAAACAAAACGATGAAGAAAATGAAAATTTTAGTTAAATGAAGGAAGAAAGTATGTCAGTTGAAATAAAAGTAAGGTATGTATAGGGACAGAGGTGGGCCATAAATTGAGCAAAATAAAAGATATTCAGATGAGGAAAACAAAATGCGACTGAATAAAAAAAATATTCCAACTCCGAACGTTGACAATCAGTTGAACTACCGATAAAACTTGGATCAATCAAATTTTTCGTTCCTTTGAAATTAAAATGCTTCTGATCAAAACGGTATTCTAACTCCTTTCCTGTGATTTCTACTCAGGATAAGTTGTGATAAAGACAAATTTTATCCCGTAAAAGATGCGTTATCTCTCTTGCAAACAAAATTCAACTTAATTTCTCTGAGTCTTAATGGTGGTAAACAAATGCTGCGCATATCATGAGCGATATCCTGGTGAATACGGTTTTATAAGGGCCGATCTAAGATAAAAAGTGATCAGCGATCTCGATGAGGGTATACGATTTAAGCGATAGTTTAACTAAGTGTAGAAACCAAAAAAAAAGAGTGAGAACATAGAATTACATGCAATCGGTCAGAGAACAATGTCTACTCAGCAAATCAATTTAAAATCAGTCTTATAATGTGAGTGTTGTCAGAAAAAGGTTAGAAGAAAGATGTGAAGGTTTGCTGTGTCATTGAGGGAGGTTGAAGTGAAATTTGTCATGCGTAGATGTTCTCATATGCCGTTCTACTTTTTAAAAACTTTTAAAAGTTAGTGAACGAGGAAGCAGCTGAAAACACTCATCTATGCATTCGCTTTGGTTAGAAGAATTCGCTCTTATCTCTTTTTCGCTACCCAAATGTGAACAACCATCGAATAATGCATAACATGTACAGTGCTTTTAATGACGCATTGCATAACTGTACCATCTTTTTGTACTCTGTCAACCGCCAGCTGAAATCACTGTTTAAATCTTTTGCCATCAAGGTAGAGAAACCTGCATACGTTGGAGAGCAATTTATGGCGTTGGCAACAAAAACGCGTTGATCTTATGTGTGTTTTTAGTGCGATCTAAAAAAAAAAAGAAAATTTAAGTCACTTTTCCGTGCCTTTTCATCTTCATGGTTGCGATTCGAAATGCCAAAAGGATTCAGTTGGTGATTGCTTGAGTATACAATATATAATGCACCTTTACGCAGTATTAATGCCTTTTTTTTAAAGTAAAGAGCGAAAAAGGAAGAAGAGATGAAGTTAGTTCATAAATCATTCGCTTTGTTTTGTGTTGTACTGATATGCTGATCTTCTCAAGCAGGTTGTGATCGTTTTGTTTTTCTTTGTTGTTCGCTGCTCTTCTGCCCGTCACTGGTTGCCGTATCACAGTTTTTAGCGAACGCAAAATTTTAACACATTTTTTTGTAACGTTTTAAAATACACAACTTATACACATTTAAAAAAAACAACTTTTTACATTCTTTTATCAAAATAATTTCCCACTTTTGGGTGCACTAGAGTCAGTCTTTTTAAGATTTCGGTGCAGCATACTGTTAGCGGCGTCTTCTAACAAATAAGATCTTTTAGACGTGGAACGGCTTGCCCATTATACTGCTATCATTTAGTCGTAGTATAAAGTGATCGGTCGACCATGCGGGCAGAAACTTTTTTTTCCTTGAGCAAAAATGTCATTGTGTTTTTGAGCGGCATAAAGAATTGATAGAATTTTTTACCGAAGAAATGATTAAATGATCTTTAGCATATGATCGGGGTTCTAACAAATGGAAAACTTAACACGTTCGCCATATGCATAAGCAAACGGCGAGAATTTTACGTTTTTGTTTCCATTTGCTCTCATATCTTCAAGCAACTAAAGGTTAGTTCCATATTTAGAGGGTGATAAAATTTTGAAAAGTTTCTTCGATAAGCGATAAAATTTCAAGAAGTACTATAAGGTTGTCCCCTTAGGCAATGTCGTTTTCTTGGACCAACTGTATTACATATTCTATATTAACTTATTGTTTTTTTTCTCTCATTAATGTGTGCATTAGTTGCTTTTTCTATTCTAGCATATACACTATTGTGCTACATAATTTCAAACTGCTAGAAAAAAAAAACGTATTTTAAATATTCATAAACAGAGTGACTACGATTTATATGCGAATGATTAACTCCATTAGTGATACGAATGAAAATCTCTCTTTATCTACTCTCTAAGAGAGTAAACTAGAAAACGCAGCCGGCTATGCATGCAGTTGGGAAGCATTAGTTAGATTGAGTGTACAATGTCGTTGCTATAAAATGGTGGTTCCGTATTTTTTCGAGTACAGCACAGTTCTGATCGAATTCTATCTAGTTGCTTTCACAACCGTCTGTTTTTCTTTCTTGACAACTCAGTAGCGAGAAATACGTTGTGCGTTAAGTATTCGCTGGAGTCGTCTGACTTTAAGTGAGCGATTGTTAACCTCTCGAAGAGATTTTCAAATTGCTTGCATTTTGAAATTCAGTTGCACATATGTGTATAATACAATATATAATGATGATGACAGCTAGTCCATACGAAATTGTAAGTTTTTTAAAATGGTTAACATTTGATGATAGAGCCCATTTCAATCAATCTTACACTCACAATCACTGAGGGTCATTTCTATTTCGCTCGGTGAAAACTATTCCAGTTTTTTCGTGGTTTCTGGCGACGCAGGATGTCTTTTTTATAGTAATAAATGGTTCTATGAGTAGGGTATCCGTAGCAGAATGTTTGTTGCGCTATTTGAATGTGACTTAAGTGGTTGGCTTGTTTTACTCGTTTACCTCATAGTTGAAAGCTAGTTCATTCTCCCATGCTTAGAGAGGACCTGAAAAAGCTAATGGGCATAATTCAGTGGTGGGAATATGAAACGCTCTTGATACGAACTCGAATACGTTCTGAAATACAGGAGAGATATTTGTTTTGTGGCATTATGCTTCGTCGATGGTGCAGATGCATATGGTAGTACACACGCTTTTACTGCTTTGTTGCTATGGCGATCGGCGCGCCAACAACTTTCATTCTTTTCATGTCGGGCTCGCAGTGTTCACAGGTATTAACCTTCGGTTGGCAAACACACTTCCCCTTATAAGCCCTAATCATGTTCCCCATTCGTCGCCCGAAGAAAATGGAAATAGGGAGCGGTTCTTGCGATATTGCAAGGAATTGTAAAAGTGGGTGCTAGTTTGTGGTTATAATGGAGGCTCTATTTGCGTCTCACTATTTACAATACGTATGCAGCACACATCCGCTTTTGCGTAATGTTTCGCTTCTTTTATATTTATATATCACTTGTTTTCCGTCTGACTGGTAGACAGTGAATGCAGCTGTTTCCGTGATGTTGCTGCTAATTTTTGCTGTATTCGCTGCATTATATCAGTTAAGTGTAAAGTGAAGACATTATTATTGTTCTTATCACACGACCACAGCTACTTTTCAGTCTTTACATTTCACAAACCGTAGCCAGACATTTAATGTCCCTCGATCACTCAACTGCTAATCCACCTTAGAGGCTGACCTTTAACCGATTCATATTTCACCTCGTCGAGCAAGTCACACAAATCGTCTAACAAAAAAGCTCATGAGGCTAACAAGTAGAGATCAGCCGCAACGCTTCTAATTCTCGTGCTTTTTCGATTTCTGATGCTTTTCAGACGCTTTCGCTTATGATTTTGGTCCCAATTTTCAGGCGAGAAAAGAATACGAGAACAGGTTGGAAATATCGAGTTTACATTTCGACAAGTTGTGGATGCATACCAGGCATTAGAGAGGAACCAGTCTAATTTTAGTGGATCGTATAAACCGATTGATCTCTGAAGCTTGTAATTTCAAGCGGAGTTTAAATGCTGAACATATTTTTTTGTTGAGCGTGTTAGCTTTGACTTACTGTTGAGTATAGAGTGCGGTTGCGAAGTACTGCAAATGGCAAGTCATGCTCGTTTTTTTTTCTAAGACAAATTTTTATGCCGTTCAGCAAATATACATTTTAAATGTATATTTGCCTACATATGTATGTATTTGTATGCTCTTATCCATCACTCGATTAGTTCCAAATGGTAACTGCTAAAGCTCCTGCTGTGAAATTTGTTAGATACAACCTGCACATTGGGTTCACATAATATATGCGATTTCAGATCGGTCGTCCATCCTGTGGAAAATTATGTAGGCTCATATGGGTGTTAAAAGTTTTCCTTAAGTCAGCTGACCGGATTGAATAATTTCATTAGTCAAATTGTGGAAAAAGCAAAACTTTTCTTTGCTCGATCGGGTCGCTGAAAATGAATTCTCATTCTTTGCGAGCCATTTATGAAACCCGCTGGTTGATCGGTGAATCGCCATAGCTCACGTTTATCGTACCATCCTCGGACATGCATTTTCATTCGTGTGTGCATCATCGGCTGCAAGTGAACGCAGAATTCGGAGACTGTAACAGATCCAAAATGTAAACCTTAAGCCGTATATTTAAACATATTGCACGCTTCCAAGACGATTGCTGATTCCTTTTGCGTCAGGCGTAAGATTCACGCATATGCATAAATAGACGGCATTCACTTAAATTTTCGTTTTGCTATGGCCGGCAATGGTTCCAACAACCCAAGATGTTTCTGTTACTCTACAAAGAATACTCATTTAATATTTTACAGCTGCAAAGGAATTATGCGTTTTTTGAATGCAGATGACGAAGGCTCGGTGGCTAAAAGTTGAGGTGAAGGGGTTGCTGAGCGAAAGAAATGGCTGAATTCATAATGAAGTGTGAATGACACAGTTGCCGTTGAAATGCGTTGTCGAGGTATTTATGCATAGAGGTTTTCTTATGGCAAATAAGATGCTGGGTTCGCAAAAGATCTTAGATCATTTCTTTTAGAAGTGTTACTTTTTTTTGGAGGAGGAAGAGATGTTATGATGATGGTGAAACAAAACAACTAAAAATACTGCAATTCTCTGTCCCAATTCGCTTTCGCAGTTTGCTGTGAGTTGTACTAAAGATGCAATTTACACTTCTCATGTGTTAGTAAGCAGTAGTTTACACAAGTCGTTTATGTAAACTTATGCTATAGGTCTTATTCGAGCATCGTCTCACATAATATTAAAAATGTGAGCATTAACAGAAAACGAAACACAAGTGCTCATAAAAGAATTAGAAAGGCATCAAAAAAGGGTCATATGTGCACTGAGCAGTCGATTTGATCGGTCATGATTCATGTGTAAGAATCTTCCTCCGCCTTGCCTGTCCCAGTTTGGTCACCACCTGCCGAACATGACTCGTCAATCTATTTCCCGTATTCGGCCTAAGGACATTAATGACTTTTTGTTAACACGTTCGTGCTTAATAATTCGAGAATGTCTTGTTGTGTAAACCCCTCATATTCAGGGTCTTTAACTACATTTCCTCATCGACGATCAATCTAAATCAGTTCAGGTGATGAATACTTAGGGAGATGCGTTTACCAACACTTTTTTTTACACCAAGAAGGCCAAACATCGATGCATTGAGGACGGACGTGTGATCACGTGGAGGATGAGTTGCGGTGAGTTGAAAAGCGAGTGGGCTAACGTGGTTGAGGATGGAGACGTGTCGGTGTCTCTTAAGGTGCGTTAAAGGCGGTAATTGCCCCCGCCCAACGACACTGTAATCTTCGGCTGCAACACATCCATCACACATCCGCGCATTTCCGGCCCTCTTCCTTTCACAAAAACGACACATCCATTAGAGGGTTGATTAGGGAACGTGCTTATCGACACCCATCTCAGTCGTCAATTTGTTTTCAATTTGAGAACACAATTCCGCCCTTAAGCTCAACTCTACCGTATCGAAAATGGGCTCCTTGCAAGAATCTCGATCGATAAAGGCAGTCCATGAATCTGGTTCTTCTTATCTTCAAATTCCAAATATAATATGACTTCAAATCCAGTCCGTCCATGGTCAAGGTGGGAAAAAGGAAGAACAAAAGGAACCAAAGAAGAGAGGCCTTATGTGAAAAACATGTGCCAGGCAACCAAAGAACGCACAATTTGGCAGTAGTTTAACTTGCTTGAGACATTATCTGCAAAATCCCTTAAAAACTTCCTGCCCTCCTTTCTTTCCATTTGTAGTGAGAATGTTTGTGGGACAGATCCGTACATCTGATTTGCGTTCCATATGCAGTAAAGGCAACTTTTCATAAATTCCCCTGTTTGAAACGACTCGTTGGTTGCAAGGCCAAACTAAAGGGTTACTTGAGGATTTTGGAACGGAAAGAATAAGCTGATGGATCTGTGTTGCCACTAGAAGTTTACAATTTTAAATATCCTAAAAACAACCTACGCATTTCTTTGTTAGCAGTGGTAAATTATAGCTTATGGAAACCGAAGAGGCGATAAGGTAAAATACTTTAATATTTTGAATAGATCCAGCTCCCTCTTTTCCTCTCCCATCTCGCTCCTCTGCATAGATACCCTCGAATATAGCACACTCTTTTAGATCGACTTACCCACTACGTATGTCGAAAATATTTTCGAACATTACTGTCCTATCCTACACCATCATCTCCCCTGCCCTTTCCATTTCCTCTCCACACTTATACGTTGTAAGCGTTCTATGCCAACAAACTTCAAAAAAGTTCCTTCGAAAAAAAAGTCAACAAATTCAGTTCTGAACGGATCGACTAGATTTCTAAATTATTTCCATAACCACGAAACTACTGGCGACTTGTTTCGCTCGATACAATCAGAAGTGCAGCCGAACAAAATGCCTCATGGACATCTGGCTAATTAATCTCAATTATAGCGAAATTTAGAAATGTCAACGAGAATCTCAGAGAGTCCACTATTCGTATGGTACGTTATCATTTTTCAATGTTGAGGACCTAAACATTTGGCAGCCTGCCAAACTTCAGCGATGGCCAAACTTTATTCGATGAAAAATTCCCACATACACCTACGGTTACGTTGTAACCGTTCTCAGCGATGACAATAGATGAAAGCGTAAAAAGAGGACGTTAAACCATACACGTAAGCTACCACTGAGCTGGTGTAATACTCGATACGAACGAGCTTCGTCGATTTGACAAATTACTTATTGCTATGTTATTTTCGTTGCTCAAACTCTCGCTCAGCTTATCTAAACTGTTTCGAGTCCTACAACATCGAGTACGTACCCTTCTCATATATCAGTAATCATACTGAAAAAACTGGGCCGCAAAATTTTTAGCAAACTATAGTTCTAAACTAATTTTTTTAAGCAATATTTTCTACGACAGATATATTTCTATACTACGGCCAGACATTTAAAGTATAGATTCAAAAAATTTTCAAAGACTATAAAGTTCGTTTTCATCTAAAGCGAACAAAAACGGAGATCTAATGTACGACTGCAAAAAAACTGGGAATGTGATCAGTCAAAGTGCAGTACATCTTATAAAAATTGAAAAGGTTTAACCAAAAGTATAGGTTACGAAGTACCCTGACAATAGATTGACGCTCGTTTACTACTAACTGTTTGAAGAGTTCGAGTAAGTGCTTTGTTTTCAATGGATGACAAATAAACATTTTGAATAAAAAAGTTTGCTTCTCATGTGAAGCACTGTATATGGGTGTGAAAATGGTATGCGTTGAAAAGTATTAGAACCTTCAATAAAATTCGCTATTTTCATTGTATCTTTATACTTTTCATAAACTAATTCATGTGGTACCTTCAATGGATACACTTTTGGTATTAGAATAATGGCTACTGGATAATTACTTTTTGTTTTACTTATTTGTAACAACTCGTTGATCGTTTTATTTAAATATTAGCATTTCGCTAACATGCCCACATTCCAGATAGTTCGCATTGGGATTTATTGTATTTACGAGCTATCTTAAAATATTCGCTATTAAAAAACATTGATGCCATGAACAGCATACTATCAAATAACAGCTGCAACATTTCCCAAGGCATAAAAAGTACGGCTTCGTTGGCATGCACAGCTTGTCTGCCATAATAATAAATAACTATGGACAGTTGTGCACTGAACTGGACAAACGTTGAGATAAGTTGATTGATGCAAAACAACAACGCCATTCAGATGAGCCGCTGAACGATGCCACTCAAAGGAAAGGAATTCAGATAAGCACTTCATAAATATTGCCTAAAATTTGATCACCATCATAAGTCTCATTGACTTACTCGAATGTCTTTTAAAAAATCAGTTACGTGCTATGATCGTTATACCTTCGATCTCTGCGTTCATCCCTGTCCATCTGCGTACACGTGAAAATTACTTAATTTTCACTGTTTTTGTTTGCTAAGCTAAAAAGTGAAATGAAAACTGGACGGACCCAACGAATCTTCATTCGCTAAACCAGTCCCGAGTCGTAACAGCACCGTTTCTTTGTTTTTTAAAAATTAAGGAGAAGCAACTTGGGACAGGCTAGAAAGGGTTTCATGCCCTTACCTTGCCTGCGTATAGCGTTTGTTGGACATTCACAGCATTCAAGCAATCATTAGATTCGACTTATGGGGAGTAGCGCTCTTTATTAGGCGAATTTTTTTTTGTGCGACCAAACAGGGCCCTTTAGGGGTGCCAGATTTTCGTATTTTTTATAGCTCTTTCATTACTCCATACTAACTCGTCGACCACCTCAGCAATTACTCCAACTCTACTACAATCGCTTATGGGGAGTAGCGCTCTTTATTAGGCGAATTTTTTTTTGCGCGACCAAACAGGGACCCTTTAGGGGGTGCCAGCTTTTTGTATTTTTTATAGCTCTTTCATTACTCCATACTAACTCGTCGACCACCTCAGCAATTACTCCAACTCTACTACAATCATCGAACGAAACCAAGACTGGACCACGAGATTTGCATTGTGAAATAAGCGCTTCTCCACCTCATCCCATTCCCCGTCCTTACATGAAGATAAAACAGAGGAGTGGAGAAACGATACTCCATCTATGAGTTCCCACAGTAGCTTTATTTATGAACAGGATCCAATCACAAACCAAATACGCGCTGGATACAGTAAATAACACGTTCCCTCTACCATATGCCGTTAGGCATAAAGGGGGTACAGGTATGGTGGCAGGGATGCAAAACATGTGAATCGCATATGTAGCCTCACCTAAGGGCAAATGAAAACCAAAGCGGCGCGGATGGTCGTCACTGTGATACACAGCTTTCTTCATATCTATCTCTATTTCGGTTTTACTTCACTTTTATGAGGAACTCTTTCCAAACTAGCAAATGACAAAAAATCAATTTATATACCCATCAAGCGTTGCAACAAATCTGCAATGAATCGCTTTTGTGCGATATGACGACCGACCGAACACATAAACTCAGTGGTTGAGAATGCATACAAATGTTTCACCTTCCTTCCATGTCCGTTTGAAGTTGGCGATAGAAGGAGAGTACGGTGTTGACTATATTTACTTGGCTTCGTAACTTCAAATTCAGTTACGCTCGAGTTGAAGCTGCCAGACAGACGAGAACACAATACATACAAACAGACATGACATTGCCATGATGCGCTTTTCAAACAGAGGATTTCTCACATAAAAATAAGCGATGAAAGTCTTTGACGAGAATAGAATGGGCGACCGTAAAAACAACTATCGTTAAAGGAATGCCTCGATCAGATATCGTCGCAGTCGATACTTTACGTCTTCGTTGATAAGCCAACGTCTTACCTATTGGCTCTTCCTTAACGCTCAAATGAAAAATGTTTGAAAGGTGTTGTACAGAGTTTTGTACGGGCCAAACCACAAACGAATCAATCAACTAAACTCTGATGATGACTTTTTTTTTTAAAATCTATTTGTTTAAGGAAAATGTTTTCATTTAAAGCCAATACTTTTAAGCAAACAACTAATTTTGCCCATGTATGCAACGGTGCATAACGTCCATTGTGGCTTTTATTTGATAGTTGTACTGAAGCCTCTTAGAAAATATAACTTTTGTTACTATTATATTTTGGTCCCACAAACGATTCAACAGTCACTTAGCTACTCACAAAAACCTATTTACACCTAGTCTCGTCTATGTTACTAAATTTTATGTATTTTAGATTTCATTTACGAGTTTCTAACGGTCATCAACTTATGACAAGATCGGTGTGCCATATCGTTTCCCTATTTATGCAGGTCGATAGGTAAAAGGGTTGCTCGATCAGCCTAAAACACTCAATAAGCGATGTACAGGTTTTAATGAGCCTTCCGGCTGCTCAACCATTCCTTAAGTGGGACAGTCTCAGAATGGAAGTGGATGACCCTATTACTTACTTCGAAGGAGTTATTAAACCTATAATGAGATGATGTTTTGAACTGGAAAGAAACATTTGAGTGAATGATCACCGCGGTGAGCGAATGGAAGTGCAGAAGGGTACGATGTTGCGTAGTGGTATTGATATCGTATTGCGTGCAAGTCATGTAATACCAGACATGCGGGCGGGGGGTGAGGGTTAAGGTAAGCCGATGCGCATACATCTGCAGAGAGCGCCGAGAGGGCGAGAGTCGAGAAACAACCGATACTAATGCCCTTAATGGACTTGGAATTCGAAACCCCGTTAATGCGTGCAAAATGCACACATGAACAACTCGACCGCTCTGCTTACCATTCTCTCAGCAAAACGCCCCTCGCTTTTAAAACGGGACTTTCACTTCCTGGCAACATGCAAGTGAGCAAAATCTGGTATAAACAGGTATACATCTGGTAGCTTGTATAAGAAGAACCATTTTCGATGATGTATCTTTCGCCTGTTTTTGGTAGTGATGAGCCCGTTTGGAACTTGTACATCGAACATTTTCATAGACAGCTGGAGTGGCTAGATGATGCGGCTTAGGAGGGACGCACTGGAGTAGTTTATTATAGTAACCTAGCAGAGTAACAAAAACCTTATTTCTTCCCACTTGTCCAAGATGCAAATATATGGCATACGAAAGCAGACACTTCGGCTTACTCTGAAGCACTCAATAACACATTTGTTTGTTTTTTCGATGTTCGAAAAACTTTGATGGTTTACGATTTACTCTTAACTAAACTTCTCGATTTATTTATAATGCTAGGATCATCCATTGATCCTATAAGCAGTGAAATTCGTTCTCTGCTTCAATTTCAAGCCTAAATTGTATTTGTCGCTGCTCAATGGTCGCTCCCTTGTTTACTCACTTGTTTCCCGAAAAGTTTCATCCCAAATAACTGACCGTAGTTTTTAAATCGGAAATATACAAGAAATTCTATACGACAATAATCAAGCTTACCCTCCCTGATTGAAAGGTCGATAACGTTCGCAAACACTGATCAGAATAATTGAATTTTTGAAGCATGCCAGTCAACTTCCCACAATCACGAATCAACATCTCGCAAATTTAGTTGGCTAGCTATAAACCACTCGTAACCACAATTTCCTAGTTCTCGAGCTGCGGGGGTTCTAAAATCGGTGAAAGACGACATTCAAAAATCGGTCGCTATAGTAGCAGTGCATCCCGCTAAATTAAGGGATGAGATATTAAATGAGTAATGAATACAAGATGAAAATACAAGGACTACACGGATAGGACTCTATGTCGACTACCATTCAAAAAAAAACTGCTGCATCTACACTCTAGTTCGGCATCTTTTATTTTCACGATCTGCTTGTTTTTTCTTCCCTCAATCAATACGTTTGTTTACTGTAGTTTTTCAACTCGGGATCGTCCCAAAAGGGTGCGAAAAGTATGAAGTGAATCATGAGCATTTAAATTCTAGGAGGCAGTTAAGGGATCCTGAACGGTGCGAGTGCTTAGTGATTTCGTCACAGGGCTTGGCGGTGAACTTTGAACATCGACTGATCACACGTATCACATACAGATCGCGTCACTTTAACGGCAAAGCATTCATCATACCGTATTCTGGTCAATGCAAATAATGAGCTATAGACGGTTCACTTACCGTTCGAAGCGTCGCTGAGAAATATGCATTGTAACATGCTATATTAGTTGTACGCTAAAGAAGGGGGTGCTTTCGGCGCGGACGTTTAACAATTTGGCAAAGGTCATATGCTTATGCAGTGAACTAATCTTGCACAGGTCAACTGCAACGCTGTTCAACGCTCAAGCATGCGCACATTGTTGATTAGCTATTCTTAAAGTCATTGTGTCATTATCACTCTCTCGACATCACAGCTGCACAGCATCTCTCATTCAAATTATTCGTCGAAGACTGGAAACGGGAACGAGGGAAGGAAAGGGACAAGGCGTGTGGGCAGAGGCTAATCAGCTAACACAAGTTCGGGTCAATTATAAGAAATTTTCGATTCTAAATCCGATCTGTCACAACGGCTTGACATAATTTTTCACATTTTTGCGTTATTTTAAGCTGTGATGCATAGAGGTATCCCTTCTGCTTCGTCGCACTGGCTGAGAACGTTTAAAGTATGAAGAGAATTGTGTGCTACATAAGCAGAGGGTGGTG
>JPKZ01002205.1:0-28035 GCA_000803305.1 Toxocara canis
AATCCAGTGCAGTAGAGAGCCTCTGATTCCGTAGGATCTTAGTTTAAAGAACAACTTTGGCTAAGAAGCCGAGTCAAACGCTTTCCTGAAATCAAAGAAAACACAGTCAATGTAGCCGCAAAAAAGAAAGCCAATTTTGGAGCGTCCTAAGAAGAGCAGCAGTATCTGTTGTTGAGGAAACCATATTGGAGTGGGGAGAATAAATGATATATTGGAGTGGGGAGAATAAACTGCCTAAGGCAATTAGCCTCTCCATCACTTTGGACACAGCACAAGTAAGGGATATGGATCGGTGATTTTGAGTTTTCATCTTACATCCCTCTGTTTGAATGGAACGAATATTCGCTTTTTTTCCAGAACCTGGGAACACATCCAGTAACGAGCGATCGGTAGAATAAGTGACAAAGTGGAGACGAACGGTACCTGTGATCCTTTGAGAAGGATATATGGAATGCCATCAGGAGAGGTGTTATTACGACAGGAAAAGACTTGAATTGTTTGTTGACGTCATCGGCAGTGATATCAACGTGATCTAGAAAGGTGGAGTCAGGGATGGCGAGAAGTACTTCGGGATCTGTACCATTGTTGTCAGCTATATATATGGATATGAAAAAGCGCTGGAAAAGGCGGGCTCGAGCTTGATCATCAGTGACGAGTTATTGGAATTGTCAAAAAGTGTCCTATGTAGTCGCTAAGGTTAAGCTTTCCGTTAGCATACCGGTAGAGCTCCTTAATGTTGATCTGGCTGGCTAATTGAGCTTCATAGCGAGCCTTACAGCGAAACAAGGCTGTCTTGACTTCTCAGTGGAACCTTTTGCATGATAGGGACCTGATCAAATTTCTTAAACTCCAATAGCGTCTAACGATAGAAGCAAGGGTTCTGATTTTACGTGGGTAAGGTCTACGACGATAAGCAGTGCTCTAATGAATTGCACTATATATCATACAGCCTGAACAGTGTCCACAATTGCATTATAGCAGCCGTCAACAGAAGGGCATCTCGAGTGTATACTACATCAATTTATTAATGCAATAATCTCGTTGGCGGCTCGGTAATCGCCCTAGAGAAATTTCCGCGTTTCTTAAAGATATCTTATTTTGTTTGAGTGGGGTTGACATATCAAAGAACATTGTGCAGTGATCTGATGTGCAAAACGGGTCTTCGACACGGCAGCCCGTAATACTTCAGATTTAGAACTTAATGTTAAACCTAACATGGTACCACTATTAGCGATTATCCTAGTAGGCTTAGAGACGTGTTGGCAAAAGTTGTTATTAGTGATCCAGTTCACGAAATGTTTGTGGTTGCTAACGCGATTGAACGAAAGATTATTCCATTCAATGTCTGGTCCCCCACTATAGCTGTTTCATCGTTTGGAGAAATGAGTGTATCGAGATAGTCAGCGAGTAATTCGTTGTCCAGTACCGGACCAAGAGGAGACCGGTAGGTGCGTATGTGTGAAGTCTTTGAATATCGGAAAATCCTAAAGAGACAAAGGGAGCATGACTGTAGCTGAAGAAGCATACTGAAATTACGAGAGATGAATGAATGAGCTTACTGAGCAGGATGGCTACACCACCGTGATGATTTGAAGTTATGTGGTCGGGGCAATAAACGGAGAATGAGTTAGAGAGAGCTCAACGTCAAGGCAGTTATTTGAGTTGACCTATGTCTATGTGATAAAAACTTTATTTGTCTTATAGGGTTCAAAAAAGAAGGTGAGGTCGTTCGGCTTTTTCCATAATGAGCGAGAATTTATTAGGGCACAGAGAATCGGTGAGGATAGTTCGCTGTGAAAGTTGGAAATATTGCAGGGTTTGGAACGTTAGATTGAACCGAGATGGGAGAATTGCGATGGGGCCGATGGCGATAGTCAGGCTGCCTGGCACGCATTTCCGAGGTTTTTTTAACACCTGCACGGTCCTGTCCGCGAACCGAATCTCTCGCTCGCTCCTTCTGAAAAAAATCGAGATTGAGCGTATGAGCCTGGCATCTCTCAGAGCATATATGCGAAAGCGCATAATAAGAGAGGTTTTGCTGTTTTCGCGCCAACAGCTTAGAGAAATCGGGAGAGTGAAAAATTTCCATATGTTTGCAACTTGAAAAGCGCATTTCGTTTGCGAGAAATGTGAGCAGTAGCTAACATCGGTTGTAAGGCATCGACGCGGCTTGTCAAGTGGTCAGTTGGCTTTTTCGACTGTTAATTGCTCGGTTGGGCTGGCAGCGGATGCGCGAAACGGGTGAATATGAAAGGAAATCGCCAAGCGAGATACTACTAAATGTTCGTGATGCCTCGAGGGCTAGTAGTTCGAGCTCGAACCAGAGTTCGAGCCCTAACTCGCATCCGGTGCTAACCCAAGAAACATACTCGTCTTCATGTCTATCATCACGCAATGGCTCAACGGCGATGTCGCGTTGCGCTGCTGTTTACCGTCGGTGTATCTGTGGCAAGCAGTTAGCTTCTTTTGCACCGTTAGAGAAGCATCGTTTTGTTCGGATACATCCCAAATGGATTCAACTTTCCAGACGCTCTTATAGTCAACTACGAACTGAGGTCGACCTTCGTCGTTCGATATTCGTGACGATCTTGTCGGGTAACTTTCTTCCCGAAACTGAGGTTAAGGATATGTTTTCTAGGTAAGCACCTAAAATTTTTGTCTTGTTTATGGTTTAACAAATGCATGTAAAAGAGAGCGAAAAGTGAGGACTTGCAACAAAAAGCAAGGCTCTTCGTGGCAACTGACGATAATGTTGATCTGAGAGAGCAACATTCTATGGTGCACCAAATCTCAGGATCATGTGGTGCTTTTGATTTTATGGGAATGTTCAGGATTTGAGCATTAATGAATCAGTGATTTCCTAAGATCAGTTATTAGCAATCGTTCTGAAGCAGTAAATATTATTGATCATTTCTTACCAATTTCTTAGCTGCATCGTGGAACACAAACGAAAGCAACTCTTCGAAACATCCATTTAAGCTTTCATTTGTGTAGCAAAAATGAAACGATTCGCAAGTTTTGACTTTGTCATACTTTTACGAATTTCATGGAGAATCAAATTATGTGTTTTCATTCCACTCGATTTTAATTGTGTGCACATTTGAAGGGTTGCAATTTGTGCAATTTACTCAGTTTAAAGGTTGCAGTAGAATAGCGTACCGTTGGTAATGAACTCGTGCATACCAGAAAGACAAAGAAAAGCCAAAGATAGTTTGTTGCTGCAAAAATGTTCGACGTGCCAGATCGCTGAATTCGGATCGTTGCTAATTTCTTAATTTAGACTGGGAAACGTGATCACTGTAAGGTGGTGTCAGCTCGGCCTCTCGAATGGCTACGTGGTTGCGTTTGGCAGTCGAGAACAAATGCTCAATGCGCTTAAGGTTTTTTCAGACATCGAAATCGATGCATTTGTCATTCGTTTAACTTTAGGATGAGGCCCTAAAAAATTTTTAAGTCATTAAATGCATGATGCATTTAATTGGAGCGAAGTGAAAGTGCATGCACGCTACATTTTAAAGTGACATGTCCATTTATGATTTATATTTGAAAGATTAGTTCACGTGTTCGATAAGTCTAGAAAATCCTGCACTTTAAAAAACTTTGCGCTTCTAATTATCCCTTCTCTCTATACCAATCGAATATTAGATTTACAATGCCAAGTGAGCCATACTGCAATGAATGTTCTGATGAAGGCGTCAATCTTTCTGAAATTTCAGTTCATAGGAGTAAAAATTCTTAATTGCTTCAGGCTTAGGTGGGCAGCGGCTAGCCTTCGATTGCCAGCCGTTGAGCCTGATAATAGCTGTATTTTAGTTAGTCATATTGACATGTATAGCTTTTTGACAGTGAATCGTATGAACGTTATACGCATCGGCGATAAAATGTATTTTTATTTTTCAGCCGCTTATATTTTGCTGAGGCGCTGAAACGACACAAACCTTTCAGAAAAATGTCTTACAACCTAAAAATCCGATGACTTTTCATGCTAATTTTGTTAGCGCTTTAAAGGATGAGTATAATGATTGATTAGACCCGCTCACGAAATATGAGCTTTTAAGGAAAATTTCTCAACATTATTGCCCGCTCTATCAAATGGCAGTTGAAACTACCCTTGTAAATGATCGTATGCACTTGTAACCATTTGTGATCATTATTCAACAAGTGCATTTAAGATACATTTTATCTAAGATACATAGTTCAAAAGCTTTTTCGATTGGCCTAGTCGGTTATCGTTTCATTAAGCAGCAATTTCTCTTCTAGTTTTGCCAGTTGCGCTCCCCGGCTGTTGAGTAGCTAATTTCTCATTGTTTTCATTTTATCCTACTGACCTAATCACAGGTTCACTCCACCAATATAAGCTTGTCCTCAGGTATCACACAGCTTCCTGAATTTCAGCTTAAAACGAAGCTAATGCAGTATATTTCCCATGAATATTTCTCATGAACCATTTGAAGGTAACGGGTGACAGAATGGATACGAATGGACGTGTACTAACAATTGAGTGGGCAAATCCGATGAGAATAAAATGGAGACTGTGTATGTCACTGGCCAGTATGTTAAAAATTTCGTTATTTCAACTGCGTCATAACACAAAATAATTTTGCAAAATTGTAGTTTAGGTGTGCAAGCACCACATGCATACGTAACGCATGATATCTGTTACGCATATGCGTTCGCGTATACACAATTCACTTCTGCATAGTTTCTTATCCTTCAATTTACCTGGTTCCCTCGAAAAAAGCCCTCAGTGATCTGTATTTTATGAAGTCTCGAGGGAGAGACCGAATTCATGGGCGCTAGCATTTTCCTTGGAGGGTTTAGAAGGGGCTATATTTGACGTATTTGCGCAATGAATTCACTATTGGACTTATTGTTAAGAAATTAATGATATGAGGAGAGATAGTGGGCAAGAAAATGCATGGAGCAACGGGAATACGAATCACGATTTTTCATCACTAGTGAAGAGCCTTATTCACTGGTTTATTATTTCACGCATGTGTCATTGTCCCATAACATATTAAATGCAGCCATCCATAGAGCGAGAGCAAGGGTCGTTTTGGTCAACTGTGTTAGCATCGCTTCCAGCCATGGACAACCATCATTCTAGACATCGCTCGTATTATAGTTAACATTTCAGAACAAGCAAACATAAAAGTACAAGAAGCGACGGGTGCTTGAACCCCGACTTTTAGTTATTCAGTGAGGGGTCCTATCTGTTAAGGTACTATCGATGCCAGAATCTTTCCTTTAAACGCCTTCATACCAAATGTCATCATGCGTCAGTGCCTTCTAGTCCACTAAAGGCGAACACGAGAATCGAATGAATTAAATAATGAGCTTATTATTTAATTCATTCGTTAAGCATAGAAAAACGATCAGTTCTTAGCACAAAATCAGCCAGATAAAAACAATCTCAAAGAGATCCACTACGGCCTAGAACGCTCATACTTTCCTCGATCATTTCAATGTCCATACTTTCTTCGATTTTCATTGGTCGATTATCAGTTCATTTGGGAAAACAATCTAAAATATATTAAGTAATGCAGCGCCTGCATTCCTTCTGTTCGATCGATTAGTTGAAGTTTTTTGAACAGTATTAATCACAGCGACGTTTCATCTTCTTTTTTGCCCTCCTCCTGTTTCTTCATCTCATAAGATCGCCTTTGTATCTCTTTGGAAGGCATTCAAACGATCGTTTCACATATCATTCAATTGCGTCGGCGATCTACCGGTTGCACGCAAATGACGATATCTTTCATGTCCATATCGTCTTGACCCCAGGGTTCGCCTAGTTCCGTAAAAAAACGTGCATTTGGATGTTTGAAGTGCGAATTGTGAAGTCGCGAGCGAAGCGATCCGCGATACGTTCATCGAGTACGCTAACTGAAGAGGCATGGCCTGTCGCAATCAGCGTCGATAAACTGAACGACATCTACGTCAATCACCTGCAAACATACTGTGTCAAGGTAGAATTCTCATTTACCTCTCATTTGGATCCAGAGCTGCAAATGGATTATCGATCGAAAAAGCCACAAGAAGAACCAGCAACACACTCATACATTATAGAACAATTTCGGCCGAATAAACTATGCCGACATTAACTTTCTTCCTGTTCCCTACCTCCCGCCGTCCGTGAAAACTTCGAACAAATTTCGGAACGAAAAACGCTATGGTCTATTCATGTCTTGTTTGTAAAAAATTATAAAGATATTAATCGTTTGCAGTTGATAGTTTTCGTTGATGGGAATACGAATTATCAGTAGGAACAGTGATATGCGAGTTTTTAAATGTTGTCTAAAATCGTTTAGAATTTTTGAAACACTTTTAGTGTGCTTACAAAATTATCTGTTTGAAACTTTTAGTGGCGTTTAAAATTTTTTAATTTTGCATAAAAATTCACTCATGATTTATTTGAATAATTATTTTATTCATTTGATACTGTTCAAAAACCCTTGATAGTTTTAAGCTTTCCAAGTCATTCCGATGAATTTTCAGTCCGGACAAATAGATATTTCTTGCAATTCCAGGCGCAATCGGAAAGCGCAAATGATTCGCAGTGCTTTATGAAAACTGGACCACTTACACTGCCTGCACCTTACCATTTGCTTCCCGATACTCCCTATTTCCGAAAGGCTCTAATTGTGCCGCCACCTGTCAGGTAATCTTATATGAATATTTAAACAGCTACTGGACATGCATACATATAAGAGACCATAATCGAGATAGAAAAGTTCAAGATATGGTTTGCTCTAAGCAAATCTTTTTTTGCTTTCGGAGCGTCGTGCCCAAAGGCAACCGGCCAACAGTGAAGTTGGAAACCACTTTCTCTTTTTCCCCATTGGCTGCATTAACGGCGAGGGGAGGGGTGAAGATTTAAGAGGTTAGAATGCTCATTTTGGTGTATACTACCAAAAATTATTTAGGTATACCATATGGTTTATTCGCTTGCACGGTTGACGGACGGGGCTTGTCAGAGAAGACTGACTGCAGAATGGGACGTGCTGTTGGCACGCGAAATGAAATGTATGACGGAAAAGCTTCCGAACATCCCATCCAGCTTCAGACCTGTTTGTTGTTTTGGGCAGAAATGGACATGTAGAATGTTGCAGCAGCCCATCATGCGAAATGGCCTTATTCAAAAGTGTTCAAACGTGAAATTTTGTGAAACAGAGTGTACGAGGAACTGTGATGAAAGCAGAGCTATACAAAAAGTTCTGTGAAGAATTGAACGATTCTGTATTGAGAAAATGAGCATGCCTCCTAATCGCACGAACATTCTGGAGGCAGAAATTGACGCCGTAGAGAGAAGGAAAATAACTTAAAAGCTTATTTGGGATCTTCGAAATTCCATTAAGTGTGAGGTAAATTCCCCAAAGAGGGAAGCCTAGGAAGGAAATGGGTTTGGGGATACGAACTCTGCAGAACTTACCTTTCGTTCGGTGTTTGCATCTCAAGATTACGATTAAAGATAAAGGCGAAATATCACTCGGTCCCCGTCCGCAGTGCCAGGGATTTAATTTTGGGCTGCGGACGAGATTCCTGGAGGAAATTGAATATTGACAGGAGGGAAACGAATCCAGCCTTCGCCTCCAACTCTGCCTTAAAAAGTGTCCAGGCGGAGGAAGAATTCATGACGCCAATCTCTGCTCTCCTTAACTCCCTTAACGGTAAATTGTCAGACGCTAAGCGACCACTAAATAAAGTAATGAGGACACCTATGGCACTAACCAACGTGAACTGAACTCACGCGTAGCAGAGGAGCGACATATGACGGACGATAAACGACAGAGAAATACGATTTGTGCTAAAGAAGCATAAACCAGCAAAGCATGTCCTGCAAACGTGATGCACTGTCATGCACACAACGTTGTTTTTTCCTCTTTTATGAAGCTATTATGAGTCACTTTGACTCTCTCCACTCACTACAGCGCCGTATCAAGTGAAAGACCTGAGGCACACCTCAAATTCCTAAGCTTTCTTGAAGTCCTAGCGTCACTTACGATGCGCGCCGGCCTTGTCTTTTCTGTTTAAAATGGCAGTAATGGTACTCTTGCCTTACTCACGCTGTGTTCAAGCACACTATATTTCCTTCTCTATCCACCACATCAGTCGTCCATCATATCTCTTGCCTTCCGACGGTCCAAAATACAGGGTAGACAAAATTATGACATCCAAAGGTACGTATCCAAATAAGTAATAATTCATATTTAGAGGTCCAACAGTTATCAAGCGTCCTCCACTGCTCAGTCGCATAATCAGTCGTTATCTGGCGAGCATGACAGCGGATGATGAGCGATGTTTCGAACGTATCGCGCAACTGGAACAGAACTTGCCCGCTGAGCAAAAGACGCGTGAAGAGCAAGCGACGATGGAAGTTACCGCTGCCAGATGTTTCCTGGCAGATGCTTCGTCGGGCTGGTTGCATGAACTAGAATCCACATGCCCTTCTCAAATGCCGTACGTCAAATCGTGCTCACAACCTCGGAGTATACATGTTAATCAGAAAACGGAAGGGTCTTCGATGATGCTATCAGGAATACCTGGAGAGCGTGGAAGGGCAGATTTGGAGCCTCAGCATATAGATGCGGATTGGAAAGCCGATAAATTTCGAAATACACCCTTCGAAGTGTCCTATGGGTTCGGAAAGGTCACGCCGAATCCTCTTCGTCCAGATACCTCCTCGCATATGCCTCCTCAGTCCGAAAACAGTGTTTCGGAGTCTCCGAATGAATGTAACAGTTGGAAAGTACTTAAGACCACAAAAATACTTCCGGAAATGCCCAATCAGAATGGAAATGCCGGAACCAACGGACTATCCCTTCGGTTTACGCATATTTTTTGGAACTAAATTACAAACGCATGACTGAGAAAATTAGAAAAAAGTCTTTTTGCTTGGTCTAATACACTTAACATAATAGATTTAATAAACTTAACAGAGTACACTTAATATTAACCGCGTCCACATTTGTCAGCAACTCGCCATGATACTTGTTGACAACTTCCTTAGTTATGTCTTGCCTTATGAGAATGATATATACGTACTCGCACTATTCATCTGAGTATTCGGTGCTTTTATTGAATGTTATGGTGATAACGATCCAGAAGGAATTGTCAGTCTCTATTTTCCTTCAAAATTTCACATTTTCAGTTTTGATGCGTTGTTGTTAAATTGGTTGGTGCTTTGCATTTTGCTGCATTTTCGGTGCTTTTTTTTGCATTTTGCTGCATTTTACGCATTGTTGGTCTTTTTCGTTATGCGAATGTGCATTTAACTTTTGCAGCGTTTCGTTAAAAAAAAAAAGAGGAACGAAAAAGAAAACTAATATGCAGTTTGGCGTGAATGTTGAACATTTTCAAATTTTGACTGATTATCTTCATCGAATCAAATATCATTAAAATTCATTGCCTCAACTGTCGACTTAACATCGCTGAACATTATTATATGTTTATACGCTGAACATTATTTTTATATGAAAGAGCAAAAAAGAAACAAAATGCGATCTAAGCGAAATGTTGTCCTTATATTTCTGGGAGAAGCTTAAAGCTCTTGATGGTCGTTGGCTATTAAAAAATGTGGAGGGGAGGGAGGGGGGAGTGTTGTGGGTTATCGATGCAACGACGAAGATACAAGATTATGTGGAAGGAGGAGATGCATTAAATCGTTGAAGGATTCACTCGAGACGAGAAACAGAACTCTGCAAAACATTAAATAGCTCTGCAAAACATTAGCATCGACCATAGCAGTGTGGAGTTAGCGGTGGATGCAACTCATAAAGAACTGAATAGACAATTACCTTAGTGGCTTCGTGAATGTTTAGTCTTCGATGTTTCATTAGTAACACAATGTGCATGGCATTGCAACTCTCAAGCTGAATCAGCTCACGTCGCATCCCTATAAGTCCGGGAGATCACGGATGAGTGGACCACGGCTCGCACCTTTTTCACACATATCACTTCATGTCTCGCACATGTGTAATGCATCTTTCACTTTTGACTGGTTGTCGGCCGTGGCACACTTCAGTAAAATAATTGAGATGGTGAAGCTAAAAGGGATTTTTAAAAATTTTTTAAACGGAAAGATTAAACTGGCGCACGAATTTATAATACTTGTTTTGATACTTTATTGTAATTTCCACCATAAATTGGCGTTGTTTACATCGTTTGCAATTCTCCAAACTGTGCGTCTAAATAATCTAAAATAGCATCATCGCTGAAGAGTGCGAGCAGCATGCATTGTTTGTTGCACTGTAAATACCCTCCAATGAGCAACCGTGTTTGGCAAAGAGCATAAGCTCTTGACAGTATCGGTATTTTTCTCTGTCAGCTCAATCCTGAAGAATCTTCCTCAAAACTAGTTGACCTCAATTGTCTCGACATATCCTCTAATATTAACCGAAAAATGCAAAATGTTTCCGACTAGCAAAGCGCAGAATGTGCAAAGAATGGTGGATGAGCTTTGCTATTTCTATTACTTCTAAAGTCCAAAATAATCCTTGCCTACCTGATTGAATCCTGAAGAATTTGATGCGCAAGAGATGAATGCTTAATTTTCGGAAACAAAACTTCGAGCAACCTTACTGCGATTAAATTTCCTCAGGAATTTAGTTCTTCTAAATGCAGCTGACTGATTATTGCGCATGCTTAGGTGAGTCTGCTTCTGCTAGTGAATAAGACCACTAAATAACAAAGAGCCCTTTTAGCACGTTGAACAAATAAGCTCATGTCGCATGCAACATGCATATCGATGCTTAAAGAATGTTTACGCAACGCTTCTGGAGAATTTGTTTTTAGAAACGTCAGTGGGTACATTTGTGAGCAAATGTCCAGTCGTTTCAATTTTGTAACCACTGAACCTTAGATTTATAGAATTTGATCGATTTGATCGATCTCCTGTGCGCCAATTCCAAGTCGATTTATCAAGCATGAAGAAAGTTATGTGGGCTCGAAATAGACTGAAAGTGCGCATGCACAGTTATTCTTCATCTAATCGGATTGCAAATTTTACTGGCGCAAACAAACAGTTCTTTAGTATAAGATTTTTATGTGAAGTCGGAACAGTTGAAATAGGAATTTCCGTTATTTGCGAACTATTTATGAAACGATTGCTTAGAAGAGGGGTTGGGTTATACGGTGTTTGCAACCCCTTCGCACATATTCTCACTTGTTCGCCTCTATCACGCAGCGTGTTCATTACCATTGGTTTATCATTGGAACTCTGTCCATCTGAAGTGATAATGTTCACCTCAAGTGATAAATGTTCACTTGAAGTAATAAACGTTCACCTTAAGTAATAAACCGTTCTACGAATTTTTTCTTTTCCATCCACGTTCATCACTGCTTGTCAACCGGCGATAAAATCAGTGCACGAAATGTTTTGCGAAAAAGCCGGCGCCAAGCCATCAATCTTTTATATTCTTGTATCCCTAAGTAGGCAGGTTTTTTTTTCTGTAACCGCATCTCGTCCATCGTTTCATGCGTATTATGTATGCATATGATGGAAAAGAAAAGTTTGCTTTAGCTGTTTTTTTGGCTGATAGACGCGTTTCAAACAAATGAAAATTTGATTGGCAAATCTATTGCATTTTCTCGATTTTGCGCTATCAACGAAATCAGAATATGAACCATGTACAACGCCACTCGCTGACTTATTTCCTAAAATATTTCTCTATTTTTGTGCATTAGTCTTTTCGTTTAACCAATTATCATAGCCTATCAATTAATTTCTATGTTTAACATATGGAACGACTTTTTAAATGAAATTATGATAATGATAAGGCAAATGATAAATTATGATAAGTCATTTGGGCTTTCCTTCGGTCTTGTCTGTCTTGCGCAGAGATCTCAGAGGTTTGAGAAGCTATAGAAGCTCGTCCGATCATAGCCCATTTATTTTATGAGGACAAATTATCAATTTTGTTCACGAGTACTGTTATCAGCAATCCTAGCGACAGTTTCACATGTCATCCGAATGACCATTTTTCACCTAGTTCATTTAGATAATCTTCCAATCTGTGTGTCTCTTTCTTCAAAGAAGCCGTATGGGGCCATAGTTTTTCTGGAATTTTTACTTTCTGAAGGCAAATGATAAATTATGATAAGTCATTTGGGCTTTCCTTCGGTCTTGTCTGTCTTGCGCAGAGATCTCAGAGGTTTGAGAAGCTATAGAAGCTCGTCCGATCATAGCCCATTTATTTTATGAGGACAAATTATCAATTTTGTTCACGAGTACTGTTATCAGCAATCCTAGCGACAGTTTCACATGTCATCCGAATGACCATTTTTCACCTAGTTCATTTAGATAATCTTCCAATCTGTGTGTCTCTTTCTTCAAAGAAGCCGTATGGGGCCATAGTTTTTCTGGAATTTTTACTTTCTGAGAATGAAAATTTTATTTGTGGCCAGTCAGCGGAAAGAGAAGGAGACAGCCAGTAAAATTCGGAATTTTGAAGGGATAACCTGCAATGGGTAGGTCAAATGAGCTGAAGAGAATCGAAATTTTTTGAAAAAAAAATTCAATCATCCAAAAATGCAAAATTTTCAATTTTCTAGGAACTATACAGTACGTACAGATCTTAGGAAGCCCTTTTTTCTAGTCGTTTTCATATTTTAGGGCCTTTTTAAAATAAAAATGTTGGCTCGCGACAAATTTCTCATGACGGAAATTGCCTAAACATAATCCCAAGTTTAACACTTCGACCACCTTCATTAGAAACCCTGTCGCACTTCAAAGGCTGCAGTTAACGCAACAGTAGTATCAGGAAGGAGTCTCAGATCAGATTATGTCGAAGCACAACTTTCCTTATTGATAAAGTGGCCTGAAATTGGACGAGTTATCAGCAAGATAAAAGGTAATAACAACTCATGATGTTAAGTGACAACAAACAGTAGTATGAACAAAAGAAAGAGCAAACAAACGCCTAAGTCATGCTAACCGTATAAATAAGGATTTGCATGAGCAGCATTAGCTTACATATTTCGGACACAAATCGTGAATTGCCTTCTACTGCTCACAATGACACTCTTGAATCTTCCTTCGAAGCTCTTCATCGGCTTTCGTGCTTTAAACAATCCTTTTAGAGTTCCATTAGCATCAACAGCAAATGTGAATAATTCATTGCGTTTTATTCTGCGGCTCTCAAAACTTTCAATAATAGCTGTGAGCTGAGACGTATCGTTGTCGTGAAAGAGCATCTATTCAGTTTTTTTTTGTGCCGCACGTCACGTTTTTATGAGTGAACTTTCAGTCGTTACCTCTATGAACTGAAAATTTCCTCTATTTAGCTAGCTGAGTTCACAAAATGCAAACATTGGTTGTTGACTATGACAGCATTACATCGAAGTCGTTTCTAGTCTTAACCAGTATCTACGTTGATGTTACGTTACGATTGCAACTGTAGTATCCGAATGCGGCGTAACCAACCGTAGGGATGTACACCTTAATGAACTTTCGCTATCTATTTACTCTTGCTTTTTAAAAAGTGTTGAGTGGAAAAGAAATCTCGTGGAAGGTCTTAATGACTCGATTGTGTGTTTTATTCAACTTTGATTTCACTGAATCAGGTTCTCTTTCAATTTTAAGGTTGCGTAGCTCTTTTTATCTACTATTTGACGGCGCGAAAGCACTTACCATTCGCGGTAGTTTTGGAGCTTTTTGATATAAAACAGCTTAGGTACTGCGCTTAGATAGCATTTTACAACACTCAACTGGTGCTATGCAGCTGGTAACGAAATTGTAAACGGCAGGTGAATCAGTTCTACCATTCTATAGGGTTGGTAGATGAGAAACCTCTCTGGAGCCCATTTAAGCGAACGCTCCTAAATGCATTCTAATTTCCACCTACATGAAAACGTTCGAAATGAGGTCGCTTTAATAGAGGCTTCGTTGATTTTTCAAACCATCGAGTGACTTTTATTAGGGGGAAACAAATGGGGATGAGTGCTAGTAGGCTGGCGCCATATGTGCTCTGGAGACTCACCCATCTAACGAGCTGCTTTCATAAAGTTCTCACAAATTAAAAATCAAAATTTGTCTGACCCAATCGCTGCTACAATCTTCTACTAACGAATTGTACACCCACGACACGATCGCATAAAAATGTTAGTAAGCTTTTACCCGCTTAAAAGGTAGAGATGATACCGCAGACCGCGAACTTATTTGAAAGTGATTTAGGTTGAGATAGGGTGTAGATTATACCTACCAAATCTCGTACTTCTATCTTTAGTTGTTTTTCGAGTTCAGAGCCACAGATAGGCGAGCGGATAGACAAACATACATACTACGCATACGCACGGCATGGTTACAATGCGTTTTGCAAATTTGCAAAGTTGTGCAAAAAAGAGTGGTACGTGAAATTAGTTGTTAAAAGCAATGCTCGGTGGGCAAAAGCTTTTGCAAAAAAAGGGAAAGAGGCGATTTTACGTTCAAAAGAAATCTTGACAATACGATCTAGCAGATGCTTCCGCTTAGCCAGGTCAGAGGTTTTTATATAGAAATTCGTGCGCCAGTTCACTGCTCGTTGTTTTCAGCTTCTGCGTCTTCGCGGATAATCAATTATAAAATCTGTAATATTAATTTTTTTTGTTCACCGTAATGGTACAAATCAACGATTAATGGCTCATGTACGGAAATTGGGCAACTTTCCAAATAAACAAAATCAATTCAAAAATATGTGAAATTTTAATGAAGAAAAGATGGCAGGTGTTTCGCATTGTGAAGCACTCGTTAAGCGGCATATTTCTTTGCAAGCTTCAAAAGCTAATCAAATATGCAGCTGCAATATGGGCATATCGTAAAGAAACGAAATTCTCATTTTAGTGTTTGTTTCGTGGTCGGAAAGGCGCACACGCAATATCCGTATAACTCAGTTATTCTACTGTACGTTCATCTGATAATACACGGTAATATGTGAACACATCGGAAGCATTGGCAACAGAATCCACTGGTCCACTCATTTGCAACAACGTTGGAATCAGTTCGGCTTCGAGGCTAATTTCTTCATCGCTTAATGGGCGGACGATACAAGACTGCAAGCATATTGCGATAAACTAAATTAATAGTTAGTAGCCTAGACTCGTATTAAAATATGTCCATATTCGTTAAGCCTATTTATCGTAGATTTCTGAGGAGTTTACCTGGGGTATTTCAGTTATTATGTTATTTATGGGTATATTCCTGATTTCATTACCCACCGATTGGGATTACGATTCGTTCCGTTTGTTACGACTTTTCATAGAAACATATATATTTGTAAAAAAACTTCGGAAAAGATTGCATGGGGCGAATGATACGATCTATTTAATTGCGATGCGGAACAATCGAACAAGAGCTAACATTTTAAAATATCTTAAAATCTAAATAAACTACCCCTTCTCGCTTGTTTGTTTCACTCTGCAACTCAACGGTTTCAACCGCATACCTCACTTAATATATTCTGTACTTGATCATACGGTTGTTGCGACCGTCACTAATATGCGTTCAAATTCTCTACCATGACAGCATTGTTCGCTCAATTTGGAACCTCGATTGCAATTTTAAAGATTCACGAAAAATGAAGCAATTTAGTAAGGTTCAATTACATCCCACAGATCGTATCATATAGTTCCTTGTTGCTGTTTTGTGATTGGAAAAGACTCTATAATATCGATGACCAAGAAGCTATGGTAACGGATTACTTTCGTTTAATAAGTAAGCTCCAGTGGCGGCGCAATACGAAGATTTCGGCGAACGAATCAAATTTTTAAAGGATGGCTGATGCTATTGTAACATAACACACTCTGCGTTAAATCTATTTATGCAAAATTGTGCAGTAAGTGTACGTGCACAATAAAGCCGATATTGCGTTTCCTTTTTTTTAAAATTATAATGTAAGTAAATTATTTATATCGAGGCAGAATGACCACGGCGATTGTTGGTTACGCAGACACGAAGAGGGTGGATATTGATGCAAGCATTAATAGAGAACGCCGACGGTTTTAGTTATGTATGAGAAGAATGAGTCATTCTTTTGCTTACATCGTTCTGTACCGACGCCTCATTCCCAAACCTTTGTTTTGTCGCCGTTCATGCGTGCTCTCACAGCCGCATGCCCATCGAGCATTTGTGACCTACTAGTGACCACTGCAATAGTTATTCCATTTATTGCGGTTCACATTTGAGTACTTTCTGAAGCACTTTCTAATATTTTCGAAATTCTCTGCTTTTAAGGACTATTTATTATCATTAGTAGTGATGCTAATGGAATTGCAGCAAAAAATATTTCTAATAGAAGTAACGATAGTGGCAATGTTGTTGTTGTTGGGGTGCACCAATTGCACACCAACAAATTTCGCTTGTTTATTCGACGTTCCGGCACTTCCCGTCATCGTTGGAACGATATAGAACATATGATGGTCTGCTTAGTTCGTGAACTTTCACTATCCATCTTTGCATAAAACGGATTCCTATGCCGCTTATTTTTTCCAGTCGTTCTTTTGGAACATCAAATGTCAGTGAGGCAAAAAAAATTAAAGGAGAGTCATGTAGCTTTCGTAAATTGCTCGTCTTCTCTTATAGACCGTATATGTGCTGTGAAAACATCCCATATTGCCGCACTGCAGTGAATAACAAAAACTTTTTCGGCAAAGCACCCCCACCTCAAACATATGAGTGCTGGTGTGCATGGACAAATAAATGCTCCTCTCCTGCAAACTTAAGTTCTATTTTAGAAACACAACAAAGTATTTTTTGTGCTGTTGTGCTTAAAACTTAACCAAATGGTTGCTAAAAATTATCAGCCCTTCCCATGCTCTCCCTAAGCAATGCACTTCACTGTTGAACGATTCAAGCATAGAAAATCATGGGAAATTAATCGTGTCAGTTTTAGTGAGCTGTAGCAAATTTGTAATTTTCAAAACGCATTACGGTAGCACCATCTCAATTCGTTTTAATGTATGTGTCTATCTGTGTTTTGAACTTCAGAACCACTGAAGCTAGAGTTATGAAATTTCACAAGTACACCCTTCGGCTCCACAAACAGTTCTTATCCACAGTTTCAAACCACCTCATTGACCGTGGGGGAGGGGTGGGGGGAGGGAGAAGAAGAGGGGAGATATACACCTTAGAGGGACAAAAGTTTGCATGCATTTGCGATCGGCCGTATTTCAACCGTCGGGTCCAAAAACCATTAGTGAAAGATTTTCATGAGCGGTTCCGTTGGATAAAATCCGAGTTTGTAATTTTCATAATTTATGAACAGTTAATGAAGGTGAGTCTCCAATGCACATGCCATGACAGCTCTCACATATGTCTCCAGCTAGTTTTCCACTTCATGTGACGTGTTTTTTAGGGATTATTGTGATATTTACTCTTAAACGGCATAATACTTTTAAAATTCTCTTGAACATGTTGCAGTCTTTCAAATTCCCTATATTGTGTGAACGACATTTAACCCGATATTCTTTGTTGCTATGGTTTTCCATATCCTCTCTAATTCTATTTTCTTTCTGTCGTTCTGCAAAAATTCACTCTTTTATTGCCCATAAGAATTTGCGTTCGAAAAACTTCGCATGAGGATTGGGAGAGGGTTGGGATTTGCAGTGTAGTTTCTTACAAAAAGCAGCCATCAACTTCAGCAAGCTGCTTTCTCTTGCCCATTATACGACGTTGCCGCTCGCCAAACCGTTTGTACGCCACACTGAGATTCAAGGATACGACCCACTTAGTTCAGGAAGGTTGGACGACGAGATGGCAGCATACGTGCAACTTTTTGGTTATCTCGTAATTTTACAACGACTCTTTCAAGGTATTTGCTTGGCTGAGCACTATATTTCTTGAAATTCCATCACTGTTCTGTGCGACTTCTTTTGAGATGATTTTCTTAAAAGAATTTTCAGAGCATACCGCTATTATGAGTAAATACTTATTACTTAATATTGCTCAAAAGTTTTTTTTGGCTTAAAGAAACCTAAATTAGCGCAGTAAATTTTGTCTTTATTACTAGGTAGGAAACAACGAAAAATATAGTGAGAAACATTATCGGCAGTAAGTCGAAACATTAGATGGATAGGAAGGAGGGAGGTGGGGGATGCTCTAGCCGAACGGGAAGTAAACAATTTTTCAAATACAGGAAAATAAATTAACATCAAGATCACCTTTTGAGAAATCGGGAGTGGGTTGGAGAGCGTATCCAAGAGCTGCAGGTAACTCATCCAATCTTCATTAAGCTTATGATCATCTCATAGCCATTAACGCAGCCAAATGAGGATTTGATCAACTCGCCTTGTGGTAGAGATCATGAGATTTCTTGAAGTACTGCAAAGCATGACATCTACCAGAAGAATCGCCGTTCACTCCTGGTTAACGGCAAAATCTCGATTCTGCGGTCTTGTTCTGTTTTGGTCACAAAAATATTATGAACAAATTCTCTTGTTCGCTTTCAATGTAATGGTCGCTGATAGAAGAAATATCTATTTATGAAGCTTTAAATAACCGATCACTCGCTCAGGTGAATGCGCGATTCAATTCCGCAGGAAGCTTACGATTGGAGGTGTGACATTTAAGAAGGTAAGAAGAACTGTCGGTGCGTTTTACTTGGTGCGTTTATGACTTTATATCGATCGCTCTATCTATGCAGCAAAATTAAGAATACTGAGCATCGTATTTAAGGGTTATAGATTTCAGCGGTCACCGGCAGAAACTAGCTGATTTCAGGGAAGTATAGTAAAGTGGTTTTTTGCCGTAACCATCATTACCGTTGTGGCTCGAACCATTGTTAAAATATCAGTAGTTGGAGGCGTGAGTAAGGGAAAAAATGAGATCGCCGTTTTTTGTTTGTTCATTCTGCAAATAGTGATAATGAATTTAAGCTAACAGATATATATTTGGAGCGGTTTTTTAATACCTTTCTGGCGAATGTCTGCCGTTTTCGTTAGATATGAAAGGCAAGAGGTTGAACTGTACACATCCTTGAAAGCGCCCCACCACTTTAAGTTCAGTCATGCAGCAAAAGACGATGAAAGCTTTCGATGATTGTTGCAAAACACTGAGCGCTTAACTCATGCATAAGCGGTTCGTTTGTTTATACGAGACAAGTAGCTGATAAAATCGAACCTACGGCATGTTTGCATATGCTTAGATCATGGATGCTGTTGAGGCAACAGAACTGCTTTGATTATTTAGCAGAAAAACTCGTAATTTTCCAGCTCATAAAAATTGGCGAAACTACCAACTAAAATTTTCATTCAGCGCTAATTGCAGATAAGGATCGCAAAATTTTCTTGTATAGAAAATCATTCAGTTAAAAAAACAAGCACTATTAGTTTCCTGCATCGAGATCGTGTTGAGAATTTATGAGATTGTGTCTACTATAATTTGTAGGCAATTTCATCAAATAATAACTGGACAATAAGTACTAGTGAAAAGGCGCCTTTATACGACGGTTATGAGGTCGACATCCTTATGGTAGCCGATTTTTCGCTTTATAGTGGATTTATCGAGATTCTAAATGGCGATGAATACTCAGCTCAGTTTGCTGTTAACAATTATCTTAACGCCATTTTCGAACAGGTAATTCATATATAAAAACACATATGTGTATGATTATATTCAGATTTGTTTATATGGTTATTTATCAAGTTGTGTAGTACTTAATATTTAAGACAACAAGATTGAATTATGATGCCAACCTCATTTCATTTATAGTATTCATACAGCAGCGTTTAGGAAAATATCGCTTATCTTCTGAATACACTTTTTGAAACAGCATTCATTAGTGATTTCATTTCTTGAAGAGTGCTTGCTGTTCGCAACTGCTTACTGACAACATCAAAATAGTCATCCAGAGTCAGCATAAGGCTACAAATGGTCATGTAAATGGTTTAATCAGTTCGGTCGTGCAATAATTTCTCGAACTGCTGTTCAGGTCCGAGCAGTTTACGAGAATAATACCGTGTTCGAGAATGAAATCATATCGCTTAATTTGGTTGCAACATTCGTTGTAATACGCGAGCAAGATTGCCCTCTGATGCGAACTAACAAATCGGAAAATGATACTTATTCCGATAACTCAACCAGGTATAGTCGTCTTCGTTTCTATTTTCATTCGCGAGTATCGGTCCAGGGCAAACTTTATCGCTTGAGGAGTTTACAGATATTTAGGATGAAAATTGGGTATGTGTTCTGATAAAGAATAAAGAGCACATGTAACATTAAAATAGCTGTTTGAACGAACGGTTATTTTAATTCACAGTTGTTGGCTGTGAGTTATTAAAAGATTACTGAATCGTATCGCTATCGAGAAAACGTAAATATATTTCAGTATGGATTTGTCGATGAACGCGTTGGATGCAGTTCATGTGGTTCACGAATGGATCTCAAAATATTCCGAATGGTTACCTCCACACGATCACGCCATTGTTATTACGAAGTTGCACTTACAATTTAGTTCGCCTTGATACTAAGATTGCGCCCTGTAAAACAAGTGCATAAATGCGAGCTATAGGGGCATCATTGTCGTGTATTGAGCTGCAGACGGCAATTTAGGCCTAAAAATTAAAACGCTGCTGAAGCGAAGAAATGCAGACGTCTCACAAAATGTTGTGCAGTTTATGATGGTCGCATGAAAGCCAATTGTTAAAGAGTAAAGAATGCGGCGCAAATGTGTCGACACATTCTACTTGGACAGCCATCTCATAGTGCAACTAGATCGTGCTTACATAGAACATCAAAAAACCACAAGTACAAAATCTTTGAAATTCGTAGGATTTTACATCTGCATCTGCTTATCAACTGCTCCACCTTTCTCAAGAACGTCTTCATCTGCTACAACGACTAAAACACTAAGTCCAGTTGGTTGCTGCTGCAGAGTACGGACAACTGCTGGTGTCACTCTCACTCCTCCTCTCCCCCCCCCCCCCCCCCCCCCCCCCCCCCCCAAAGTTCGCCTTCATACTAAGATTGCGCCCTGTAAAACAAGTGCATAAATGCGAGCTATAGGGGCATCATTGTCGTGTATTGAGCTGCAGACGGTAATTTAGGCCTAAAAATTAAAACGCGAAGAAATGCAGACGTCTCACAAAATGTTGTGCAGTTTATGATGGTCGCATGAAAGCCAATTGTTAAAGAGTAAAGAATGCGGCGCAAATGTGTCGACACATTCTACTTGGACAGCCATCTCATAGTGCAACTAGATCGTGCTTACATAGAACATCAAAAAACCACAAGTACAAAATCTTTGAAATTCGTAGGATTTTACATCTGCATCTGCTTATCAACTGCTCCACCTTTCTCAAGAACGTCTTCATCTGCTACAACGACTAAAACACTAAGTCCAGTTGGTTGCTGCTGCAGAGTACGGACAACTGCTGGTGTCACTCTCACTCCTCCTCTCCCCCCCATTCCTTGGCTCCAGAGAGATCTGATCTGAAACGATTGTGGGACATGAGTAAAAAGATTGTAACGTGCGCGCAGTGATTTGAGTTCCGCTTATTAGGCTGAGCCAATGCGTTATTTGCCAATAGTTACTCTACTTGGGATTTCCCATTTAGTAAATTCACTTTGCCGTACTATATATATACCGTACATACAAACCGTAAATACAAACTACCGTACATACAAACCAAATTGAAAATCCCGGGCACAGTAAGTTACAGTGCATTCACATTTTTTGGAAGACAGAAAACACAGTGCATTCTCAACTTCTGAAAAGAACAGTGCAGTGTTTTCACAAAAATATTATAAATAGCATCACTGATTATAATATATACTTATACAGAAATGAAACATCCTTCAAATTGTGGGCGGTTTGTGCCACTATAAAGTGAGCACACTGTTTCGTTCAAACGGGTGCAGTGAGCGCACTGTTTCATTTAAACGGATGTATGTTGTCTGAATACAGGTTCGATCTGCTTTCTCCGAAGGGTGATTCGTCGACACAAGGCATGGCCTACGTTGGAGCGATGTGTCGGGGTAGCCAATCGGCAAGTGTAGTCGAAGATATTGGTGCTATGGCAACCGCAATGATTGCTGCCCACGAACTGGCTCATAGGTACGATATTCTAGTTGATAAATATATGGTACGCCCTCGAAGTGCGAGCTACTACTTCATTCGCGTCTGCAAATCTTATCCTGCAAGGGCAATCCATTTTTGTAAAACAATCTCACCTCACCCCTCCATTCTTCTCTTTCGTTTTTACATCCATCTTTATCGGGAACTACCGTGTTTTGGTGGAGTTTTCATAAAAAAAGATGCAAGTTCATCAATTGTAAAACTGCGCCCAACAAGAATAAAAAAATGAAATATAAGCTATCAATTGCAGTCTGGGCGCGTTCCACGACGGTTCGGGTGAGAGCAGTCACTGCGATAGCACGCTCAATTACATAATGGCACCGATGGTATCCGGTTCAGATGACAACGAAAAGTTTCGCAACTCGTTCAAGCTCTCTAAATGTTCACTAAAACAGATCGAAACATTCCTAGTGTAAGTTCGTATTTTCGCGTCCACTTTCTCGTCAAACTTTCTCTCAATAAAAATGCGTAAAAACTTACAGCATTTATTGCTTGAAGATTTATGCTTTCGATTGATGAACAGTTATGCGTAAGCGTTTAGCGGCGTTTCCACAGCGATACACCTCGATGCAGTCGAGTGTCATTTGAGCTCTGAAATAAAAATTTAAAAGATTGGAAGATGGTGATTAAAAAAATAGAATGAATCAAATATACAGGCGCCAATATGCTATTTTGGCAAACGGACACAAATCCCTTTGTCAACTAAAGAATCCGTTAGAATCATTCAAGTTTTGGATCGTTGATTATTGTATTGGGATCACTCGTCGGCGAAATGCTAGTGATTTCTTGACGATCCACTGTGTTAGTGATTCTCATGCGATGCATCCATCCACTGTGTTTCTTACACAATTTTGCTGCAACGGATGCAAACGGTCTCTCACTCGCCCCCCTTCCCCCCTCCCCCTCAATCCACAGACAATGCTAGTGAGATAAGGTTTATGCTTTCTCCTTGCTGGCGTAGGATTAGTTTGTCGTAGAGGAACAAGTCAAAACCCCTTGGTTATTAACGGGTGGAAAGGTGCATTATCGTATTAGTCACCGTAAACATTTTAAATGTTTAACTGACAGGATTTGGGCTATTCACAGGAACGATACATCATTATGCATGCGACGTCACAGAGGACGCGAGAAAAGACTCAGGCGAACGTCGAATTCAGCGGGACGCAGGAAACCTGGCGAAATATTCCTTCAGCAACATCAGTGCAAAATTGCTTTCGGACCTGATTACGGCGTGTGTAAGGTGAAATTATGGCAATCATTTTATTTTCGTAACTTATAGCAAAAACAAAACTGGAGGTATTTGAGGTAATTTTGAGGTATACATAGATATAGGAAAATCGACAAGTGAAACTTTTGCTTTGATAATAAGCATTCAAACCGTGACCTCCGGTCCGGTTTTGAGTCCCATACCTCACGATTTATAAAACCTGTAAGATTCAGCTTCGGAAAAGTTTTCAGAAAACGATTTTAGAGGGGGAATTAAATGAACATTCACCCTAACCGCTCTGTAATGAAACGATCTATACTGACAAAAAAACGTGTTGAACGGAAAAAACACATAAACTGTATTATGTTTTTTCCTCTCTACAGACGATATTTAGGACAGTTGGCAAAATTATTTCGTTCGTTCAGTGAAATAAGGGCAATGGAAAATAGTGAAAGAAAAACGTTTCAGATTTGAACCGAATCACAGATTACTGGACATACAGGCAACACTTTTGAGTAAGGCAATGAAAAAGAGGTGGTAAGCAAATCTGACCAGACAAATCGGAAAAATCTCACACAGAGTATCGACGTGCTGAAAATTTGCAGCATCGGGAATACCTGAGGAAGAAGGATCCATGCAGAAGATTATGGTGCAAAAACAGAAACACAAAACGGTTTGCCTCCTGTGAAACGAAGAACTATTTGCCTCTTCTTGACGGAACGATGTGCGGCCCACATAAGGCGAGTGTTTATTATATATGTAGAAAAATTTGTTATAATAATCAAGAGATAATAGAGTAGGTAGCGATGAGCTATTTGTTCAAACAATCCTCCAGACTATTATGGGGAATTCTTTACGCACACGGTATTTTTATATACTCTTTGAAAAAATGTCAAGAATTTCCTGTTTTTCTGGATACGACAAAACATTCGTGAACAATATCGATTACATTCGTCGGATTTCGTTTCAATCGTTTTTTTTTCGCTATAGTACTGCCATGGCCGAAACATATTCGTATTTTGCTATCACCTAATTAAGTGTAAAGTTAGACGTTAGCAAGCTAGCTACTAGCAGAAGAAAATACGCTGAAAACTTGATGAGAGAATCGTTACACGAGATGTGACATGCGAATCGCATCTCGAATAATCTTTAATGAGAACATTAGCCTCTTCCAGACTTTGTATTGTATGTTAGCACTTGGAGAAAACGGCTGTATGGCATTAATTATATGATTGTATTTCAGTGGTGCATTGCGGGCAATTGCGTCGACAGCAACAAAGAAGACAACAGTTCGGTTCTCTTATTTTCTGCTTTATTACTCTTCATCAGCTCTTATCTGAACATTTAACTAAAAATTCATACTTACAGGACGAACTTAATACTTTCAGTCAGTGAAAAAGCAGAAAACAGGTAAGTTCTACAGTGTTCCAATTTGCATAGGAAAATAAACGAGGCCTCAAGCTCCAAACGAATCAGACACAACTTTTTTGCACAATTTATGTTGATTTACTGATTGGTTCTAAAATTACATTTTAAAACATCTCCGATAAATCTGCACCTAAGGCTATATGCTACAAGCACTAGTCATACCCTGCCCAGCTCTGTTCAGTCAGCTCGACAGGGACAAATATTACTCCGTATTTTCAACTATTTCTTTTGGAGCAATTCCTGGCACAGATAGCTAAATAGCGCATCAAAGGAACTCCAGTTTACTTTCCTGGGATTCTGTAATGTTCCAGTTCGCCAAGTGGCCTATTTTTTTGAAGGAGAACCAGGAAATGTTTAGCAGCAGGTCCATCGTCCAGAGGATTACGGAAATATCCGTAAGCTGAGCTTCACAGAAATAAGCATATCGTCTGAGCGACGAGTGCTTTATTTCAGATTGCGTGGACGTGAATGCATCTTTGTGTACCTCACTGTCGGCAGTCAAACGAACACGATACTGCAAATCAGTGAAGTTCAGTGCGATCTGCTGTTTCACATGCTCTACGAGACGATCCACGAAAAAGTCTTTGAGACGTTAGCGCATTCACGTGTGTGTTTGTGTGTGCGTGTACGCAAGTGCATTCATAGAACTGCGTAAACTTTGAACTGCCAACGACTGCGACTCGATCCATTTTAAGATAACTTCATTACGATAAAAGCTGCATGCTCGATTGCCAGGAACGTAATTGAACAGCAGAGCTATACAACTATTTCCTTCTTGTCGATGCATGTGCACTTGGCGGTTTAGGTGCTGTGGAAAGCCAACCGAGTTCTCGCTTTCTTCAAAATTCACGAACTTTAACGACTTCATCAAAATATCGGACGAAAGCTTCAGAGTGAAACTGTCTCTATTTCGGAAATGCAATTACATTCATATCTGAAAAAAGAAACGACCGGAGACCTTTGCAGACGAGGAAAATATTCCTAAGATAATATTACAAAAAAATCAGAAAAGTCAATGCTGCTGGTGGAAACTGATAGTAGCAATTATAATGCACAAATCTTGGCAAAATATGCACGAGATTATGATGGACCTGTTGAACGAATTCAGTAGAAAGACGAAGTTTTGACGTCGCCAGCATTAAAACATCACAGACCCAGAAAAAGTGCCAACCATTAATGCATGCATGACCTTCGTCGCTCAGTTCTGTGCATGAAAAATCAGAGACATTGTTTCCTTGGAGATATGTTTTATAGTGGAAAGGAACAAAACTAAACGCAAAATGTGACGTTTTAAGCAGCACGCTGTTCTAGGAAAGCTTTTAAATACGCTCCAGTCAGCCGATCAAAGGAAAACAATTCAAATTGTAACTAATTATCAACAAAACCGTAAAACATAAATCTAAAGGAGAACTTGCGTCAATAACAAATTGTATCAACGAACAACACATATCAACAACAATAACGACAACAGTGCCTGCAAAAAACCATTTAGAAAATCAGATGAAGCGCGAAAGTAACGATGCCCACGCGAAGACAAAGCCATGAACTTCAAGAAAAAGAGACAACGGAAATCGTTCATCATGAAGCTAAAGTAAAGTTTTATCGCACAGGATTTGTCAAGCATCCGAAAAATGATTTCCGAACTTCAACGCTCCTTCCCGCTTCCACCGTCTACTATTCAAAAGCATTAAAATCCGGTCACTCTTGTTGCTTCTCGGCACACCTAACGCGCAATCTTAGCTCCGAAAAAAATGTTCACTCGCGTACACCTCCCAGTTCGTTTAAATATCACATTTCACTCTAAGGACAACATAATAATTCAATAAACACATGAACACAAAAGTTTCAAATCAAAGAATAGAAGGACCCTCTAAAGTGATTAAATTGCACCCTACTGCAAATATAACAAAATCAACTAATATCATTACTATAACGCTTCCATAGTTCGGTAAATGAGACCGTAAAGAGATCGAAATGTAAGAAAATTTAAGTTTTTTTTTCTCAAAATATTATTAGTTTTCTTTAAAAAAAGTCAATTTCTTTGATCAATCAATGAGAAAGATCGTCCTCATCTTCCATTTTCCTCTCTTGATAAACTGAAACTTTGTTTTCTTTTGTTTGGGAATTAGTTAGTATACAACAATGAGACTTTTTACAAGGAAACTTTATCGCAAAAATCTGAAGCGAAAAAAACAGGTTCCAAAAGTAATATGGGAGAGGAGGTGACCCGTTAATATCAGAAAATGTTCTTAGCCGAGCGCATTTCTCATGAATGCATGCGATCAAAAGTAACGACGTCAAGATATGTGACGAAAACAACATGAAATTCATGAAACAAAATCAGCCATATATTTAAGAAATAAAATCAATCAAACAAGAGCAAAACAACCGGTTGCCACAAATGCAATCGTGCAACGAAACATTCAACCGTATTACGCCCGATTTCAAGCAAGGAGTTTAGCCACGATATAGATGGTGGTCAGTTATTGCTTAATAAGTAAGTTGCGAGCGTCAAAGAAAAATAAATACAAAATTTCCGCTAGCTGCAGTAGCCCGCTTAGTGAATACGTTAGTTAGATTGCGCCATAAATAAGGAGAAGCAAGTGAGAGGGTACGCCAGGAGGCTGGTACGATCTGCGCTTTGATGACTCACCTATAGTACCATTCGGTTTTATTAAGTACTTGCAAACGAAAAAAGTTCAATTTCTATCATAACTAACTGCCTCGTATAAAACTGCCGGCTGTAAAACCCATCCAAAACTTTCGTCCCCTTATGGGACAGCAGTCTCGCCGGAGTCGATAAACCGCTTTAAACTGGGTATAGGTGACCAGAAAATGCAAGCTACACCTACGAAATTCCGTAACTCTTGCTTAAATGGTTGCGCCGCTAAAAGTGGCAAAGAGACAGACAGGCGTATGCGTATGCATAGATGTCGCTATAACGCGCCTTGCAAATCGTAAATTTACCAAGAAGCTCCAGTCACATATTTGTTGCTTTCCTTTCCTATTTTCGAAACGGCACCCTTACCCCAATCACACCACTCTGTCAAAGCAAGAAGCCAACGCTCCTTCATATTTCAAGCATACATAGGCGTCCTCTCCTACCCCTCAAATTCGAAGGGTGGAAGTCACAAGCAAATTTTGTAAGTTTTACGAAATGACCCACCACAGCCGACAGATCTAAGATCAACGGAAAAGAATGAAAAGTTTGGGAAAATTCAAACAAATTCATCCTAGCATGTGAAATATTCGGCATCATTAGCATCTGCGAGCCGCTAGGAAATTTGAAATCGTGATTTGCAAAGTTCTGTCCGAAAACAATAACGAACTGAAATTTTCCAAAATTTTAGGGGGCAG
>JPKZ01002205.1:38800-53702 GCA_000803305.1 Toxocara canis
GTTGATTAATTAAAAGAGTGGCTTTACTGAGGAGAAAAGACAATGGTCAGGCTTGAACTTTTCGTTCAAGACCAATTCAGTCAATCATTCACTTGTCAACAAACCAAACCAAATAACAAGCCGTCACACAATAAAGTAAAAAGTGACGCCATCTGACAAAGTTTACAAAAAGTCGGCATAAAACACACCCGAAGCTCCTCGTCTGCATGGCAACTTCGATACAACAGGACGAAATTTGAAATATTTCCAAGTCTCAAAAATTCAAAGTATCAAATCAGATATGAATTTCATAAACAATTTACTGCTCTGCTTATCTCATTGTGCAATGGCCTTATTTGAATAAAAAAAACAAACTTGAAATGATAAGCGCATTTAGGTCTTCTGGCGACTTCCACATTGTCATTCTCATTTTCGAATGTGAACACATTTTCTGGAGAGAAACTCAAACGGCGCGCCGAACGTATAAATTTCGAATGCTTCGCAGGCTTCACGTTACATATGTTCGGCAATGGCGACAGTGGCGATGAGGACATCCTTTAAGAATTTTTTAAAAATTTATATGCACGAATGTAGTCTGTTATTTTCTGCTGATCTGTTCCTATTTCGTGCTTAAAGCACATATTATGCTTCCACTCTCCAAGTTCGGAATCTAGCTGCTACAATCTTAGTTGAAGAGTGGCTGAGCTGCTGCCTCATTTACAACAAAAATTTTCTCTATTCCTTTTCTTTTCATATGCCTTTGCAATTCTCTGTACATATGAGTGCTTATCGGTTCCGTATTTTCAACAACAGCACAACAGCACAAGACTGCAATGGCGAAACATGGCAGATACAACTTACGGCTTTACAGGGTCATTAAACAAAACTTCGACACAATCCATGGATTTACGAACAAAGTGCGATAGTGGGAAATGTAATAAGCTAACGGGTGCTCTCAACTTCAATTCTAACAACCGAAACCGAAGATTAACCGCATAGAACGCTAAAAAATGTTGCCCGAATTAGGCACAAATTGGTTTGTGAATTTCGGCGATGAAAATGAGGAATTTTTGAGAAATGAACGCGAAACTTTCGAAAAAGCGGGCGCCAATAATGTAAAAATTCTTGATCTCTCCGTTACATCGATTAAAAGTGCGCGTCAAGAGGAAATGTTTGGACGATTTCGAAACGAAATATTCGCGCACGGTTAAGTCCATTTGATTTTGGTGAAACTGAAGGGCTTCACTTGATTCTGAAAAATTTGTAGAACGAATTAGATACCGGGCAGAGAACAGTTTATCCCCTCGGCATGTCTTCAAACCTTTTTCTTAGCTGTGCTCCTCCCAGCTGTTTTACATCACTTCTCCAAGCCGGTTGCAACCTCATCTGAAGGTCAGGTTGCGTCTTATGACTCTCTATTCCCTCCCCCCTCCCCCCTCCAAGCAAGGTAAGATGTTACGTAATTATGCAGTGTGCAATCAAACATCGCCCAAAACGATTTCTCAGGGCAGCCAACTCTTTAAATTCAGATGGTCTTAAAAGCAAACAATTAATTCTGTTGCGCGTCATCGGAAATCGAAGTACTCACGTGAGAAATATACAGTTGAAATTTGGAAGTTACACTGCGATAAACGTTTAGCGTTGGAAGCCAAAGTCCAAGCTCAAACTTACTTTGATATTTTCTTGTCTGGCGATCGTTCTCCGTCGATCGAACGAGCGACCGAGCCGGATTTGAAGGGACTCTTGAAGGGGCTCGCCATAGGTGTCTTTCGTTTTGAGGACAGAGGAATAGTCGGCGTTAAGCTTAGCCTTTCTCTTTAAAAAATGAAATATCAACAAGCAACAACTATTAACGAAATAAATCAAAAAAAAAAGTGTAACGTACGAATTAAACTACGATAAGATTAAAAACAATAAATGAGACACTAGGACATTTCAAGGAAGGGAACGAACAGAACGACACGATGAGGGATAAGAAATAAGCAATACAACAGGGTACAAAATTGATGTGTTCTGTTAGAATCTATTCGTTTGATGGTCCTCAAACTTTCGTTAACTCCAACCTTTTAAGTTTTACAGCCTCTAAAAATGATGCTTCAACTGTAGTGGACACCTACCCTCGCGAGCTTGAGGACTTTTGGAAATCCGGAATCACCACCGAAATAACTTACAGCTGACTGCTAGTGCCTTGTGAAGGTTGAAATGAGTAATATTCGACTTGTTCAAACCCAGAGGGTCTTGCGCCGATTTCCTTTTCTGTCCTTGACCCATTGAACTGCCACAGACGCCACGTTGTCTCGTCCATTGAAACGATGTACCGCGCTGAACAGCTGAACTGCGCCAGCGACACCTCAATGATTGATACTCAAAATCAGATTACAACGACGAAAATGATACCTTATAAGATAAGTTTATCGATAGGTTTGCGAAGGCTCCTCATTTTTTAATTTAGTCCCTTGATATTCTTCTTTTCTTGCACCTTCTTTTTACACTCTTCGCCTTCATTTTTTTTTCTCAGCGGAAATATGACCTCCGACCACAAATCCACATTGTGCTGCTGCTTGCAGATACAATCTTCCCTCCTCCCTCCTTCCCTCTTCGTCCCTACATAAAAACGACTCATATGCAGGGACAGCACGTCTGTGCGATGCGCGTTGAAGTGGCCGGGAACGAAAGCTCGTTGCAGCGAAAAGAAGCGCGTCACCCTTTCTCACATTTCGAGGGTAGTTCCTACCAGGAATTTTCACTTGAACTTTTCTTCAAGGCAATTTTGATGCTGTTGTGGCGCTTGGCGATCTGTTCAGCAACGGATGAGAAGCGATTCAAACAGATAATGATACTACTACCGAAGAACTCTGAATAACATTCAGTATAAGTCGAATAGAAGACTTTGGGGATTGATTTAGATTACGGTATCCATCTTTCCGCTCATTGCAGATAATCATTTAGCTACAAGCTCTGAAAAGCTGCTTTCATACCTCTCATGAGTTTGTCATTCAATAAACTTCCTTAGCCAAAAAATAATTGGAGCCGAAATTTTGAAAGCTCATGGAGGTGCGTCTCCGAGAGACTTTAGGGTGATTATATTTTATAAAACTCAGAGATACTGCGATATACATGCACGTTCTCCTTCTACGAAATCACCGAATAAATCGAAAAGAGTAACTGGTCTTTACTGTAATTGGCGAACGAAAGCTGAAATGGCAAAGACAAACGGCGGCAAACCACAGTCTTGTGAGAAGTGGGGATCCCTTCTGTTCTTTGGTCTCCTCATAATTTCAGTAATTCGAGAGAGGAACGGTTAGCTGGAATTCATTGAAGAAGTTTCCGAACAAATGGACTTTAAAAAAGTTACACAGAAATACTGCAGCACTTCCTCTCCCCCTTAGACAGGAAGAGCCCCTACAACCCGCTGTTAGTTCTTCTGGCGAGATGGCTTCCAACATTCGTTTGGTAGCCTCCAAATGCCGCAAACTAATTATTTTATCATAAACCGAAAGTGCAGAATTGCAGTTGGGGTGACTGATGGTGTTTGCCTGTGTACGGGCACAAACAATAAATAGGCCAACCTCTGAGGCGTGTCCACCCAAGACAAATTTCGGATATGGATAATACTTGTCGCGACGACTGCTTGGATGGTTGTTGAAATACCTCTTCTCCTAAAACATAACACTATATAGAAAATGAAAGTCAAAACAGTTTCCACTTAAATTGGGCCTTCTCGTGCCTTTTGTTCTAATAAAAACGTGCAACATATCTTTTGTGAAACGTCTATACTGGCACCCACATTGAATGCCAGAGAAAATGTTCGCTAGCCTCGTTACAGGGTGAAATCTTTTGATCACCGGATTCCTTAAAAGGTAGACAGCGGGAAGGAATTAATATACATATATACATATCATGTCACTCCTTACGCTTTCCACTCTGCTTTCCAACATCTTGGCTTAGACTCACCTAAGCAACTTTTCAAGATGTCGGTGCGTCTCAAAAACATATGGAATGTCAACGAGCATTATAATGGGTTTGAGTGCTTCTTCCTTCCGAAAAACTGGGTACGAAAACTGAACCCGAAAACCACAAATGTCGTTCCACACTGTTACCCATTTAAGTGTGAATTCAAACCTGTAGATCCCATAGCAAGGCATATCGATCACCACTGCCAAAAGTGAGGTGGTCAGATATGGGTGACGCTGCCAACTTCATATCAAATGCACCCACTGACGAGCGTTTTACACCGCGTAAAACGTCCACTTAAATTTATTACGTAAACAATAAAATAATTCAACATTAATGACCAACTTATTCAACACAATTAATAAACACAAATCGAAATTACAGATCTTTACTCAAATAATTCTTATTTTTCCTCCATTTTTTTTCGTACGGAAAAATGCAAAACTTAATCAAAAAGAAAAAAAAACCTAGACATTAAAAAAACACATCAAGAACTTTAAACTTCGGGAAACTAAATCCTTTTTAAAAGGCACTGCTGCAACAATGCGAACACATCTTCACTCATGCAAAATAACTTATGATACAGGCAAAACAAGTATGAAATAAAACGATGAAAAAAATAACAGCCAACAGTGGTGGTTATAAAAATAAAGAAAACAGCAGATCTCTTACGACGAAAATTCGCTGCCATCAAAGAACTCATTTCACCACTAAACGTCACTATGGAAAAAATTCTTTAAAAAAAGGAAAGTCTCAAATAGATGGCACGATATACGCTTTGACAACTCATCCATTAAATATCCGATTCTGATAAACTCCTCGCAAACGACGAATGAATACTCAGTTTTCTTCACCTTCACCTTTCTTCACTCGTGCAATTCTACTAAAGACTTGATAAAATATACAACCCGACTGTTTCAAAATACATGTAATTTATTTCTCTTCGAGGGGATAAAACTTTTCCTGCCGTTGACAAACTGGTTTGGAACGGTCCGCGAAATAAGAAGGCCAGAGAATGGAGATTCTATTCATTAAATTTCATACATCTAATTTCAGCTGTTTCCTAAATCAAACTATTCGAAAAACAGGCAAACGGATAGACAAACATATATGCACAAATTGTATATTTGCTGAGCAAAATAAAGGCAACAATTTACTTTCAGACGAGAAGTACTGTTAACTACAAGAGCGAACAAACCGGGAATGTTTTTGGTTGAATTTATGGCATATTCCCAAATAAACGAATCCGTTGTCGATGCGAACAATGTAGATCGCCAACGATCCAGACATACCGAAGTCACACCTAAAGACCGCACATGATTCGAGAGAGACACAATTTTGAATTGCGAACAACGTAACACACCGAATGTAAATTCCTGCACTTAAAGTAATCGCAAATTTTCAGAGGAAGATTTACTAACCCTGAAGAGGAGCTTACAGATTTCTCAGCTTAAGAATGTAGAATTATTCTCAAGACAGTGCAGACTAAACCTATATACCAGTTCTTACGGTTTGGTGTTAACAACAGCAACTTCCACTATTTGCCTGAATACTTCGGCTGTTTTTTTGGCCAGCAAGACTAGATAACTTTTTCACTCCAGCAAGACTGGATAACTTTTTCACTAAAATTTCTCGGAAAAATTAATTTCCATATTTAAGTGGTTTTCGCTTCTTGGGAGGTTTATCACTGTTATATTTTTCGCTTCTTTCTTGCGTTTTATAGTGGTTTCGATCGTATTCCAGCATTAGGAGTTTGCTTGTGGCCGGTTTATCTGGTACGCGGAAAATTTTCTGATGAGTTTCAAAATATATGCAACAAAAAAATGTAAACTATCACTGACGGGACTTTTGTTGGTTTTTTGGGAAAAAGTCTGCACGGCGAGTGGAGAGGACGGATTTAGGGCGAACTGTGCAGAAGGCGAAAAAAATTGTTTATCTGGAAGGAAAAGCGGACCCGACCCCACAAAAAGAATTAAGCCATACACGACTGCTATTTGTTCCTTTTTGACGAAAACTGATATTTTGCAGTTTAATTTAACGCTCTAACGAATATCTCCAGAAAAACTTTCAAAAATTCAAGTTGGGTTTGGCAAGTTGCCGATCCCTCTAGCTTAACTTTTTAAAACAGCTGATCCCCATTTCATGTAGTTTCTAAGTGTCCAACGTGCGCGCATGTATATCTTCCCAGTTACATGGCAAAATGAAAAAAGTGTTTCCGGCCGGTCCTCGAAAAAGGACTTATAGCTACGCGCGCCCACAACATACCTTTAGCACCCCCAGGTCAAACTCTTGAATAATATAAAAGATGGGAGGTCTGCCATTAGCGGAAATACCCGTTACTGAAATTTGGGAATAGGAAAGCATGCAAAAGGGAGAGATGCAAAGAAGGCCGCTCGACACTTGGCCCGAAGGAGTCGATGCACGATCCGAGTGTTTGGTGCAGAATGATAATATGATGGACTACCGATCCGCATGTCAAGGGTTGGGTCCGGGCAAATGCGCCTCTTCGCTAATCTACAATGCAATGTGATATGTGCACATTTGAGGTGTTGCGAATTCAGTCCGGGACCAACAGGTCTTGGTTGGACTATTACCTCAGTCTCCTATTTCCAGACTACTGGTACATCTCAGTTCACCCTCGACGATTCATCACGGGACCTGGACGGACCGTCATACTATTAGATGCGGGGGAGGGTGGGGGTGATCTTGGGAATTGGCGCTCCGTCCCGGTATCTTCATCATGAATGTCGGAAATTGATCAGAATTCGTTGAAATGTTTACAGCGCTGAAATGTTTATAGTTCTGTGATAATAGTGTGGAGTACGCAAGGATGGGGGACGGGCAACACAGAAAATATGAAGTTGCGCAGACATACTCTTGAGATCACGTCTATCATATCTGGCAAGTGTTCTAACTTCTTGTCGTATATATTTACTGCCATGGGACCTAGCGGATCCCACACGCCTCCCTTGGGGAAGGGGGGTGGGGAGGGAGAGGGAAGATTTCAGAAGCAATACGTTTTACTTTTTAAGCGGTGCGGAATAAACCTGGGATATGAGAAACTGCTATTAAATGAAATCATGGTATGGTGATGTCATTAGCGTAGGGGGATAAAATTCTTCTAAAAATAATACACATTTCCTTTGCTGGTGATGGATACCAGTGAGAACCGAGGACGGCGAACTATACTAATGTAGAGAGGGAGAATCCAGGGCCGGTATCTCGGCAGAGGATGAAATGATGGAACTGTGGTTTGATTTTGAATTCGACTTTGAAAACTCTCTTGAATGATATATAATTGGCCTGAATCAGAACACCTGTCAATCATCCATAATCGATCTGCCAGAAACCCTGAAATGTCGATCCTTTGGATTTTGGGGGTCGACGACCTTGGCTCCTGTTAGACAAGCGGCGAATTGTTTCTAGCACAGCTCCTGGAGCCCTCCCCAACCACACAAAAAAATGGCCCGTACGACGACCACATGTATATATATGTATATATATATATATATATATATGTATATATATATATATGAAATTACATCCTAGGCGGGTGCCCTAAAAACGGGATTTCCAGGTTCGCACTTTCTTCTGAAACGTACTGAAGAGGGTATTTGACGACCGGTATATCGAGGACGAAAGGACCGATTGAGGGTGCGGTTGGCTTCATTGCATTCAGCTTCTACACCTGCAGGGCCGCATGTGGTGCCGCACGCACTCTCCAGACTTCAAAGAGTCACAATCGAGCTCCAGGTCGTCCCAGTTTCATAATCTTGGTATTATCTGGAACGGCAAAATCTTCCAGAAAGCTTCTTGCAATTAATACAGCCCGGTGTAACATGTCAGTCCAAATGCAGCCGAAAATTTCAAATTAAAACTATGTTTCCGCCGCACAATACGCGAAATCCCGTTCATTTCACTTACCAAAATCACGTTTAGCTGTCGAACACGGGTATTCCAGCGTCCTGACTGGTATGTTACTTCCCCAGTACCGAAGATCACGAAACAGGATTCCCCTAGAATATTTCGCATTAGACAAGTTTTACACTCGAAAAACAAAGATTTTCGTTTCCAGTAAAAGGGACTGAACTTTAAAGATGGGTGGACAGAAATTTCAAGCGGTCACAAATTGCTCGAATAAGCGCGTAGACCATAACGAAACACTTCAGACATCCCGCGCAAGTCCACTCGGGTAGTCAAAAGGAGCACATAGTCATTGAGGAATAATTCCTACAACCGTAAGACAAAAATCCTGGGCTATTAAATTTTCTATGTGCGTATAAGCGATATTTACTTGCCGCTGTTTTGACAATGGCAGCAGAAAGAAATTCTCCAATTTCTATACGTCGACTAACGTCAATATATTTTCAAAATTCACATGCCGACCATTAAGCAGCATTGAAACCGAAATCGGAAAAACAAATATAGCGGCCATGCCTCCCAAGTGGGCACTTAACGATGTACAGGTGGAAGATGACCTGCTGAACTGTAAGCACTGCGTATTGAAGAAAAACGAAATTACCAACAGTTCGATTGCCAGCCGCAAAATGACCAGAAAAAAAAGGACCTGGAACGGCTGTCCAGCATTCTTTCACTTCTAAAGAGCTGCTTAACATGTTGTCCCAAAGGTTTTTCTCACTACAAGGAAACTGCAATATTTCAAGAATATGAAACACTTTGTTAATGCTGGCCTAACCAAAGTCAACCAAATCTGTACAACCCCTACTGAATAAGCCGATATAAATATGAAGAGTGTACGTCTGGCAGGAAGTGGAAGCCGATATGAGAGTATTCGCATCCAAAAAGGCCAACGACGTGATTCCTTTCGGTCCCTCTTTTGCTCTCGATGGCGTCCTCTTCTTAGAGGCCGACAGACTCGCTGAGAAAAAATGAATTTCAAATTCTTGTCTTTATAATTCATGGGAGGAGAAAATCGGTGGAAATGACAAAGCGGTTATGATTTCTTGCATTCGAAATGGCTGGAATAATCCAAGTAGATTCAAAGTAGATGACAGAGAAAAGTTGGCATGCAACGCGAATCGCAAGGGATGTGCTGATCTGCCTCTAGCGCACGAAAAACGTTTGCCGCGGACAGTCGGCGAACCTTACATGGTATTACTGCTACAGTTCCGTTGCTACTGCCATTTCTAACACGCGCATTCCCAGAAGCATCCAGTGTTTCCGCATTAGGCTTCCATTTTCCTTTTGAGGCAACGAAAGATTGACCGTTGCTAGAATTAAGAATCGACAGTTTTATGTTACTTCCTTAAGTATTAAGGCAGCCATCGCGACAAATTGAAAATTTCATTAGCTCAGATCCTGCCAACAATTTTATGCAAGAAATTTCTATAAATCAGATTTTGTTGCTGCTCATCATCGCGTTGATTTCGGCTATCATGAGACCGAGAACACCTTAAACTGTGCATGCCGCTCATTTTGAGAACCGAAAACGCAGTGTTGAGCACTGAGTGTTAAACCGTTCTGTGAAATAGACTTTAAACTTTGAGAGAAAAACAAAGCATGTAATCCATCCCTCACACTCTGCTCGTTCACGTGACAAAAAATTCCTTAAAAACTTACACATTCCCGTTGTGGAAATCCAATTGTTTCTGTTCTCTTATCACATTTTTGCTCTTTTCCCGCTTTAAAAACATGGACGATCAGGAAAGTTGAACCTAGCAAGATGCAATTCTGAATGCATCTACTAATGAGCGCTAAATTCCAGTTCCATTTTTTCCGTGCAAAACTCACAAAATTGCGACACGAGCAATGAATTTTCGAATATGGTAAATCATCGCTGAGTAAGGTTATTACGTGAAAGCAGCATCTCAACATCTCAATTTCTCAAAAAGAAAAAGAAAATTCAGGCAGCTTTTGGAAATCCGATTAAAAAAGATGAACGCTTGATAAGTAAGAGGCAAACGCAACCTGCATCACAGGCATGATGTAGGTTGCGTGTCTTCGACGGTTATGTTAAACCAAAGTAATGCATAGGCCGTCTATAACATTGATTATGAACGCTGTTAATGCGACCCCTATAGCTGTTCTTCTCAAATGTATATAAATGAATTTTGCATGAGTTTCATATGTTTATGTATATAACAAATTTCTGTGTCTATAAACTTTAACTGCTCTGGCTATTCTATCCAAAAGATGAGAAATAAGTAAGCAAAGAAACTGCTTATATAAATTGAATGCAGTACAAATCAAAGAAAAAAAAAAGAAAAGAAAAAAACTAAGAAAATTACCTCCACTTGTTCGGCCAGGTCGAAAAAGGTGAGCGGATGAAATCATACTGACTGGTTCCACTGTCATTCCACGTTTCGGCTTTTCGCGCTGGTCCCATATATAGATCGTCCCATCTCTCGCCCCCGTCGCAAACACATCTAAAACCCTCGTTTTCTTCAAGAATTTAAAAATCTGATCAACAATCCGTACGTTCAAGAGTTCAAGCGCTAACAAAATAGCCTATCTTGTTTTTGCCAGGAAATATGCCGCAGATATGAGATAACGATTTTTATCAAGGGCTGATTAATATTGATAACTCGCAACATTGGCATATCCCCTTATATTCTACGCTAGCGAGCATGATTAACAGCGATATTAATCATAAGATGATTAATTTTGTGTATGTCAAGCAAAAATTGTATTATTTTTTAACGATTACAGTCCATTTACCCTCCCCCCCCCTCTCCAACTCCTCCCTCATATCAGGCGATCCAAATAAGAACCATGGGGATCCAGTCAAACCAACGCCGTTTAACCCTCACCATGTACTGTCCTGCAGTAAAAAAAAAGCGAGGTTGAACTGCCAGCTGACAAGCCATGAAAATTAAAACCACTTTGAACAAACGAAACAAAAAATGCAAGTAACGCCGGGTTTCCATTTTACAGCCTACGACTAGCATGGCCACTAAAGTGAACACACATTTTCATAAAATCACTATTTGGACCATCGGTATTTTATGGTTTTACGTAACCATTATATGCGAACTGCTGTCCAAAAAAGCACCGGGATGAAAACAACGACTTTCACATATTTTCCTTAACGCTTTCGAAGCTGTCAATTTATGTTTGCAGTTAACATTCTCTCTTTGCCTCATTAGTTGCGTTCGTTTCGCATATGTAAATAATACATTTATTGGTGCCTTTGTGGACCGTTAGCGAAACGAGCCTCAGATAGTGTATAACAAGAAAAACAAGTTTAATGCAAATGAGAGGAAGACAGTGAAAGAGTGGACTTACTGTGGGATCATAAGTGCTTTAAAATCCGATGAACTACATTCACAAAACAAAACTGTATCTCGCACTAAGCAAAAGGACCCATGATTGGATTAAGTCAAGACGGAATCAGCAAAACATTCAGCTATAGGGACGCGTGGACAGCTCTCCTCCAAATTTGTTCAGCCGAAGTGACTTTGACTTTTCCTCTCCTCTCTCCTCTCTCCTCCTCCCTCCCTCTGCCCCCATCCCTCCGAGTTCGAATTACTGTGAGATCCTCATTCCTCAATAAAAGGTGTGTATGATCGGATGCCCTTGCATATTTACTTGCACGTTCCAGATGCTAGAAAACTGAAAGATACCCGGAGAATCAGAGGAGACGGCGAGTGCACGTACTGAACCCTCATGAGCAACAAAGCGGAGCACGCTGATTCCCCTATCGACATCCCACAAAGTGACATTCGAATGGCCCGAGATGGCAACCAGATAAGACGGCCGACCAAAAATGAACTCCACATCGAGCACGCAGCCAACGTCAACGAACATCGCTAAAGCAAACCCGCTTGTTATACGCTATAACTTCATTAAAAACACGACAACACGATGCGGTGATGATGCCAACAAACTGAAACGTTTTAGTTTTCAAATTTAACGGATGTTTCCCGGGAAAATCGATGCTATGAAGAATGAAATTATAATGTTATGAATGCTGGGATGAACAACGAAAGCAATTACGTTCGACTGTGGTCACCAGCTGCCTCGTCCTCCCATTTGTCACTCGTTCATTTCGATCGCAGAGAAAAATTCCATGCAGAACTGATCTAACAGCTTTACTGCAGCTGTCTTGTTAGTCAATATCAATCGAAATACAGCACAATACTTCGGCAGACGCAAACACTAGTTGCGTAGCATTCGGGCGCACCAAATTTTTGAAGCTATACTTTATGCTGCTCACCAGCTTACAGCTGCAATGTGCTTTCAGCGCTGCTAACAAATGATGGCTCAAGAAAACAGCGATCACGTGCTGCAACACGTTTGTCCCCAACCACTCATTCAGTTCATTCACTACCATAACATCTAAGAGAAGGACAGCAACAAAAGGCAAACAAGGATGGACATCAAGTATCATTACGGCTTCAACTAGTTTGGAAAGCGCTGAATTATAAGGAAAGCTTTGCCACTTTTAGCTCATGAACTTATCTCTTTCCTCAATTCAAAAATAAGTTACAATTCGAATTCCGATGCAAACGTAGAACGAAAGGAAGGTCTAACGAAGATGGAAAGGAAAGCAAGGAAAAACGAAAATGGGGCTGCAAAATGATGTAACTGAAAGCTGAGACTATATTCAACTGTAGAAGTTGACAGATGATAAGTCACCTTTGCCTTTTCGAAAAGTTTACACACAAGCTAATATTAATTGGCGCAATATGAGAAAGATAACGATAATAACCTCTTTTAAACAAGTTTTCCTCGCTGCTGGCGTGCTCGACGTTGGCAATAAACAACACTCCGGCTTCGTTACCCAACGCCAATAAGCCTTCACTCGAAATTTCTGGACTAAAGCGGCAGCAAACGAATGGCACCTACAAATCGGAAAGCAATCTTCAGTAATGTAGATGGAGTTCTGAATTGGATTCCCTAGTCAGAAGCAATGAATAGATTATTTTTAAATCAATATAAGATCACGGATAAAGCGCACAACTAAACTACCGTACATGTTTCTGGCACCACCTCTAGCCTGAAAAAGAGGGAGGCGGAGTCAAATTTAATGGACTTATACACTAACTGACATGAGAAAAAATTCTCGGTAAAATGAAAACCTAGCTGTAACACTGACCGAATTTATCAAATGAAGGAAGCAAATGGGGACACTGGTTGTTTTGTTCATCAAGGTAAACTGAAATGTTGCGGGCAAAACACGCAGCATTCTCGCAGGCAACTGATATTCTTTCAATCTATTAGGGATGCCAGAGACGATGGCTGATCACTGGTGAGGGATTGTTGATTGAGTGTCACAAATAAATGGGATTGACAGCCTCAGCGGAACCCTGAAAATAACGTAACAGAGCACGACCATATCCTTCTCCGTCCCTTGCTTGCTCAATCACAGCTATGAATATCCGTATTACATACAATTACTTATCAGCTTTAAAAAACTTCACGGTGATGTCTTCTTTCGATAAGGCACATCTAGTTATGTTCTGCAATAAGAGGTTTGCGCTTACAGTAATCGAGGTGAGTAACTCCCGCGAGCAGAAGTTCCCAAAATACGAATCTGGAACATCGGGCAACTCTATGTCCGATTGCATGTGCACACTTCGACTGTCCGATACCATAACCAGGCAACTGACGGCACTGCTGTTGCGACACGCAATAAGAACGCCTCGTCCGTTCAACACGTAAGCCACGTATCCGGGAAGTGAATTGACATATGAAAGCAAGAAAATGAATAAACGATAAACTGTGAAAGTCGAACGCATAAAATGCGAGACTCTTGCCTTTCTACTAAAAAATTGTTTCGCAAGCATTACAACTGAAAATTTGGCTCTCAAGCTAACATACCTAAGCTGAGAACCCTATAGATGAGAAAATTATCACATTTGCAAAAGAAATTAGGAGAATGATTCCGTGAAATGTTCAGACTTTTTCTTAACACGAAAGTGGTGAAATGCTAAAAACTTTTGATGGTTAAAATGAAGGCGCGATTCCCGCATATGTATATCCAAAAAGCACGTCCACCGCAAAGGTAACTGGTAAAAAATTTCTATTCTCGAAGACCTCTGCAAAATCTGTCAATACTTATAACCCCTCCGTCTCTTCTTCTTTCCTCACGCTTACGCAAAAAAAAACGCACAGCATAAGCAGAGTGATCAAAGTTTCTGAGGGGGAAAATTTCGAACGGCATTTTTTCGCGCGGAAAATTTGAATTATTCGTTAACTGTTGCAACTAAAATGCGCTTGTAGGGAAACTTGGCGAGCCATAAATAGTGCACCAACAACAAGGGGGGTATTTTCGAATTTGGAGTGGTCCGAAATGTTAAAACTGATTCGACTTTGGGATGTATAAGCCTAAATCAGGATATCTGAGGGATTCGAACGGCAGTTCTTTAATCTTGCGCCCATGTGCTTTATTTGGACAACGTTTGACACAATAAATGCCACTGTGGTTTAGAGAACGCAATACCTTCGGCTCGATTTCAAAACAAACTTTATGAGGACATATAAACTCATAAACAACAACATGTAAGCTCATAGGTCGCTTTAAGGAAGTGCCAATAACGAAAAAAATCATCACAAAAACTCGCAAGGCATCGAGAATCCAATTGTGTACAATTTAAAGAAGAAGCGATGTACGGCATATTGCATATTATTAACGCAAACATTACGAACTACTTGAATAAAACATCACATTTTCTGAAGTCGCATTTCAATTAAATATGAGTACCTGCCAACTCCTCCCAAATTCTCGAAATTTTTTGCAAATTATTATTTTGGACCAAAAAATTCTCTTGGTCACAATCTCGACCGAAAAAAAATCGACAAGATATGAAAAAAACCTGCCCAGAAAGGTTCAGTAAACCATAAGCAGCAAGGTGCCAAAGATGCAGAAAATTCCATTTTCAAACAATTTTTCTTGAAATTTTGCCAAAATTTTCGGTTCCTGCCAGTGCCATTGCTCATCGATTTTCCCACTTCGGGCCACTGCTCAAAATCCGTGAAATTTGCAGTGGCACCTTTCCCGATTGAG
>JPKZ01002205.1:54019-69163 GCA_000803305.1 Toxocara canis
GGGGGAGGGGAAAGAGCGAGGTCGCTTGCATGTCATTTGAATAAAGTTACTTAAAGTTCGAAATTTTAAAGTTTGAAAAAAATATCAAGATTTGTACAACTGCATTCGGCTGCTTAGTCATCTCTAACCCCCTCGAACCATTTCGTGCAAGGTATATACCGTCAGAGCAGTGTGTTGTAGTGCCCGAAAAGTGCGTGTGGTGAGCGTGACGGCGAGACAACTTCCCGGAAGGTTGAAGCGAGGTCAGAGGTACCCTTCCCGAACAAAAACCGAAAATCACTAAGGCAAAAATGGATGACTTCGACGGCTCAAAATATTTCATAGGACTACGGTCAAAAATCCAGAGTCAGCTTCTTTGCCTTGGGAGTCAAACCGAGTGTTGATACCGAAGCCAGATAGTTACCTTCTTTCGACTACTCCGACGTTTCACGATAATATCTTTGACCAGAAGAATACGATGTAAAAAGTCTTTCTTTAAAGAGCTTAGGAGGCAAACTATATAACTTCAAAAAAAAAGACAAGTATCAAAACGTCGTATGGTGGAGAATCTACGATTTCAAAGTGGTCGTTGAGAGATCCTTCTAGGTAAGAATTCATTGCAAAATAAGCTACGTGCAAGGTAGCCAATTTTATTTGACATACATTTCAGTACAAGCGTACTGATGGACGAGAGGGAGAGAGGGAGAGGAAGCGAGAGAACTAGATAGAAGAGGCAATAATGAAGAGGAAGAGAATTTGAGAATGAAATATATCTTCCCTACGTTCGAAGGAAATCACTTCCAAGTATTTGGATGTGTAATTCAAGGCGCACAAACCTCAATGCAATCGATTACCTTCGTAACAGAGTGAATGGTTCAGGTGTGTGAAAATGAAATATTCGTTGATGCGTGTGCAATGGCATCAAATCCATTAAGGGCACTGCACAATGGTCCTAGTATTGCGTTGTGTTCGATTGGGATGGCTGCTAAACGGCAAAAGCAAAATGCGCCAAATGCTCTTCATATCAACAAGTTGCAGGTAATTTCGCATTTTTTTATTTTTATTATGTTTTTACTGAAAAAATCGTTGATAAGGCGCAAGACAATAGACAGCCAAGTTCGATAGTTCGTCTAATATCTCAAATTTTTTGTTCAAATTTTCATTGTTTTCTAACTTATGACGATACTATTTTTTTGAATTGTGAGAGAGGAGGAGGGTGAGGTTTCACTTTTTTTCACTCCAAAAAATGGCAATAGCGGCACAATTCTGCCATCATCCTGTTCCGACATTATTATCTAATTGTTCGCTTCCATTTCAAGTCGAATGTTGCTTGTAGTTGAAACGTTCGTATGGAGCACATATTGTTGAGGGTGAAAATCTTTTGCTTGCCATATCTGAAACAATCGCTCCCCTGAACTACGCAAATGCGTAAACTCTTTGCTTCTACGCTGTGAAATCTTCGAAAAAAAATGGAGCCGATTTCTGGGCTGATAATACTGTTATGCCAATTTGCACTATTTATTGTCCTCATTCGTCAATTGAACATATTAAATTAACACGAGCTCGTCTTATTCAAATTATATATCATAACAAGAAGGTTCCGGCAATGATATGCGATAGCGGCTAAATAGAGAGTGGGTAGGGGAATTTTCATGAAAAATCGGTGACTCTGTGGCTTATGCTCAATTTAAAGAAAGGCGTGATTGAGGGATAAATCGCCAGCGCCACACCACGTTCATCTTCAACTAGACAATTCCTTCAGCTTTGATTAATGCTCAAATTTTACCGACCCGATCGATCGCACAAATCTATCAAAAATTCGTCTTCTCGATCAGTCGAATACCCAACCGACCGCTAGTAAAATGATTGCAAATTTTTTATCCGTTGCGGAAACATAACTTCCACTAGGGTTTACGAATTAGTGCGGGATAGGCAATAGGAGAAAATCCTGGGATACAAACTATACTTAATTGCAATTCAAGATTTAACAGTTACCGAATTTTAAAACTATCGAAAACTGTTATGCCAATTTGCACTATTTATTGTCCTCATTCGTCAATTGAACATATTAAATTAATATGAGTTTGTCTTATTCAAATTCCTTTGCTATATATCATAAAAAGAAGTGTTCCGGCAATGATATGCAATAGCGGCTAAATAGAGAGTGGGTGGGGGAATTTTCATGAAAAACCGGCGACTCTGTGGCTTATGCTCAATTTGAAGAAAGGCGTGATTGAGGGATAAATCGCCAGCGCCACACCACGTTCATCTTCAACTAGACAATTCCTTCAGCTTTGATTAAAATTCAAATTTTACCGACCCGATCGATCGCACAAATCTATCAAAAATTCGTCTTCTCGATCAGTCGAATACCCAACCGACCGCTAGTAAAATGATTGCAAACTTTTTTATCCGTTGCGGAAACATAACTTCCACTAGGGTTTACGAATTAGTACGGGATGGGCAATAGGAGAAAATCCTGGGATACAAACTATACTTAATTGCAATTCAAGATTTAACAGTTACCAAATTTTAAAACTATCGAACAAACAGATACATATACGTAATTAAAGACAAGCAGGACATCGCCATAATGTTCTTTGCAAACTGTAGATTTGTTAGAGTCCAAAAAAATAGGGGCAAAGACTGACGATGGTAGCTGAAAGCGCGATGCCATGTTAGGGGATACTTTTGTTAGATAAGTTCTGAAAGGGGTGATCAGAAACACAGCTGATTAAAAGATAACACGGTTGAGATGCGAAGAACGAACATGAACCGTGCGGGTCACGCGCCGTACTTTACAGGCAATAGGTTAGCCAGCAGTAATCATTGCTGAACGGTATTGGAGACGGAACTGTGATACGCTTTTAAGGAAAGTTGTGCGGGAAGGCGGCGGCAAGTGTTGTGTTGTTACATATGTCCTTAAGTTTTCACCTCAGTCGAACTTATGGGAAAGCGCATCGTGGTATCGAATTTTGCATATAACACAGATGAACATTCTATTGTTGTTTTAAAAAATTAACCTTCTGAGGCTTTTTTTTTCCTCAGACTATGCAGAGATCATTCATCACTGATTTGTCGACCATAGAGTTCACTTCTAGAAACGCAACTTCACAATGAACAACGACTGAAGGTCGAGGTAATGGAAGCACATATCAAATTGGCCGCAATGGAAAAAGAATTAAAGGAAAAGAACGAAAGGATTGGTGCTGAGGAAGCGAATGAAAGACAGCTAATTATTCAGCTTACTGAAAAGTACATTTTTCTTGTTTTTTTTTTCCTTTTATCTCGCACTACAGTTTGTTCTAGAATATGTGGATTTCTACGGTTAAAGTAAACTGAAGAGTGAAGCTTTGAAAAAAAGTGATCTTTTCTTTGAAAAAAACCTTTAAAAAAACTGTTGCACTTTGACGGAAATGCAGACGTAAAACTCACATCACATTAACACTGATATGCAACTGCCGTTGACGTTTCAACTATCAGTGCTACAAACACTCTATTCTTCTCTATGCTTAACTGCAACTTCTACTGGCAATAAAGTTGGAATTTAATTGTTTGTTTGTTTCACTGCTTAATTATTTCATAGTGAAATATGCAATATTAATGAAGCACACTGACAACCGGCAAGCATTATGGCTTCAACTAAAATGGTTAAGATCAGAGTGGCACAGATCGTTGCCTCTTTTGCGTTGAAGGGAAGAAGCACGTGAAATTCGTGCAACCGGTGCGACATTTTTCTAAAATTTGTTGGATCCAAATTTTTTTGTCATGAAATTTTTTGAATTACGCTCTTTGAAAGTCGGAAATATACTTTCAGAATTAGAAACGAACTGGAGGCACAAAATGAAATCGAACGAATGAATGAACGAAGAGCTCTTCATATACAGAATACGGCCGAAATAAAGATGAGTCAAGAAGTTCGCATACGTTGTTCACTGAAGAGAATATCACTTCAGGATTATTCTGAAATCGTTGAACTAAGATTGTTCTGAAATCGTTGATATATATATATATGTATGTATATATGTATGTATATATATATGTTCATTTATTTATTGGTTACTTTTTTAATAGATGGACGAATGAATAGATGGGCAGAAAGGTATATAAATAATACAATGCTCACTAATTAAGGTAATCGCTCAACTGGAGGAGGCAATTCGAAATGCGCAATTGGAAAAGGCGGAATTAAACGAAAGACTAAGTGAGAAAGACGAAATGTTGCAAAACCGTGAAGAGCAAATCAAATTTCAAGAAACTGAGATCGAACGCCTTCGAAAGCACATCGAACGCTCGTCAAAACAGGTGACATGTGCTCGATCACTTCAGGATTATTCTGAAATCGTTGAACTAAGATTGTTCTGAAATCGTTGATATATATATGTTCATTTATTTACTGATTACTTTTTAAATAGATAGACGAATGAACAGATGGGCAGAGAGGTATATAAATAATACAATGCTCACTAATTAAGGTAATCGCTCAACTGGAGGAGGCAATTCGAAATGCGCAATTGGAAAAGGCGGAATTAAACGAAAGACTAAGTGAGAAAGATGAAATGTTGCAAAACCGTGAAGAGCAAATCAAATTTCAAGAAACTGAGATCGAACGCCTTCGAAAGCACATCGAACGCTCGTCAAAACAGGTGACATGTGCTCGTTTATTGCATTTACAGATCGACTCCCTCTGCAGTTAACTCCTTGAGAGGTGAGTCATATGCCGTGCACATAACATCGCAAGGAAACATGCATTCGAATTTAAATCGCCCCATAAGGTGCTCACTTTGCACTCAAAGGAATCGAAAATCGCCGATGAAAGCCATCTTTTTCATCTCGCTTCGATCACCGTGAAGAACTTCATGCTACAACTGAAGTATGAATTTGTTTTGAAATTTTAAATTTGTAAACAATTACCTGCGGGATGTGAAGTTGTCTAGTCTGGTTGCCAATTTCGACCTTCAACAATTTTTGTGTACATGAACTTCTAGGTGCTTGCCTAAGTCCTGATATCCTCTCGATCGATAAGTTTTAAGTGAGCCTTGACTTAAACATGTTATGTTTCTTTCAAGCTCAGACTGAACTATCATGTTTTGAGTTATAATTCGGTGTATTTCAACGGCGTTCAAATGTGGTGGTGATTGGAAATTATAGATCAGCCCAAGGTCGTAGAGGGTCGAGCTGATTTCTTGAATCGTAAGAACATACAGCACTGATTTCTCCCGGTATCCCTTTTCATTCATTTCACTTAGTTCAGCTGCGTTTATTCTCTAATAGATTGGCGGCACAAAATACAGAGTAAAACACAGCTCGAAATCTACATTTCTGTACGACAAGTAGGAAATTTTAAGAAGTCGAAGATTCTGGAAAGATTTGGCAACAATAAATGAGAGCAATTCTGATCTCATGAACGAGTCAGCCGATCATGCACTTCACAGTGGGTAACAGGTGCGACTTTTGACCTCAGATACAAAAAGCGTAATGTGTTTGTGCCTAGGTGAACGTCCCTCATCTGGATCCCAAGAAGTTATTAGGATATTTTGGCTTGAAATGCTCGAATGCGGAAAGCGTACAACGCACCAGTCTGCTGATAAGCATCCCGAATTGTTCTCTCACCTCATACTTATGATGTCTTCAGACAACTCTGAGCCATGCCTAAAATAATATCTATGGCCCAAATTAACATTATTACGTCAAACTTATTGCAAATGACCTTTGACCAAATCTTTTTACTAATTTCATTACTTATTCACATTTATGTGTCTCACCGATCTGTAATCTATATTCAAAATGGGCGAAAAGAAACGATAAAGGTTTGTTTTTAGATTCCTAATTTTACTCCATTATGCGAAGCAAGCAAATTAATGAATGTACGACTGAATTTCTGAAGAAATGATTTGTCCTAACTTCCAGAATATATCGCCTAGAAATCATAATAAAACATATCAGTTTCAACATTAGCACGCCAAGATGTCACTCAAGCGTGCATAAGCGCTATGACATCTGTAGTGTCTCATAGCGCAGATAATGTATGCTTTCTTTGTTTTGCAAATATCACACCCCCTCTATCTCTTCACCCCTCCCCTTATCCCTTTCCCCTCTTCCTCCTTTCCCTGACTAAAGGGAATGCACACGAGTACGAACTTTGATCGTTGATTAGGATGAAGCTTTTGTTGTAATATGTTTCAAAAGTGCAAGCCAACAAGCCAATTGCTGTAATGTTATAGATTGCAGACGGAAAAGGCGCTCAAAGATAGTAAACGGCGTATCGAAGAGATCGAACGAAGCAGAGCTACGATGATTTCTCAGCATACGCAAATATTAAACCACCTCAAAAAAGAAGTGAAACATCTTATCATTTCACTTTTATTTAAAACTAATAGCCCAATTTCTTCCCTCTTTCCCCCAGCCCGCCCTCCCCGCTCCCGAATGAATGCACGAAGAGCTCTTCATATACAGAATACGGCCGAAATAAAGATGAGTCAAGAAGTTCGCATACGTTGTTCACTGAAGAGAATATCACTTCAGGATTATTCTGAAATCGTTGAACTAAGATTGTTCTGAAATCGTTGATATATATATGTTCATTTATTTACTGATTACTTTTTAAATAGATAGACGAATGAACAGATGGGCAGAGAGGTATATAAATAATACAATGCTCACTAATTAAGGTAATCGCTCAACTGGAGGAGGCAATTCGAAATGCGCAATTGGAAAAGGCGGAATTAAACGAAAGACTAAGTGAGAAAGACGAAATGTTGCAAAACCGTGAAGAGCAAATCAAATTTCAAGAAACTGAGATCGAACGCCTTCGAAAGCACATCGAACGCTCGTCAAAACAGGTGACAAGTGCTCGTTTATTGCATTTACAGATCGACTCCCTTTGCAGTTAACTCCTTGAGAGATGAGTCATATTCTGTGCACATAACATCGCAAGGAAACATGCATTCGAATTTAAATCGCTCCATAAGGTGCTGACTTTGCACTCGAAGGAGTCGAAAATCGCCGATGAAAGCCATCTTTTTCATCTCGCTTCGATCACCGTGAAGAACTTCATGCTACAACTGAAGTATGAATTTGTTTTGAAATTTTAAATTTGTAAACAATTACCTGCGGGATGTGAAGTTGTCTAGTCTGGTTGCCAATTTCGACCTTCAACAATTTTTGTGTACATGAACTTCTAGGTGCTTGCCTAAGTCCTGATATCCTCTCGATCGATAAGTTTTAAGTGAGCCTTGACTTAAACATGTTATGTTTCTTTCAAGCTCAGACTGAACTATCATGTTTTGAGTTATAATTCGGTGTATTTCAACGGCGTTCAAATGTGGTGGTGATTGGAAATTATAGATCAGCCCAAAGTCGTAGTGGGTCGAGCTGATTTCTTGAATCGTAAGAACATACAGCACTGATTTCTCCCGGTATCCCTTTTCATTCATTTCACTTAGTTCAGCTGCGTTTATTCTCTAATAGATTGGCGGCACAAAATACAGAGTAAAACACAGCTCGAAATCTACATTTCTGTTCGACAAGTAGGAAATTTTAAGAAGTCGAAGATTCTGGAAAGATTTGGCAACAATAAATGAGAGCAATTCTGATCTCATGAACGAGTCAGCCGATCATGCACTTCACAGTGGGTATCAGGTGCTACTTTTGACCTCAGATACAAAAAGCGTAATGTGTTTGTGCCTAGGTGAACGTCCCTGAACGTCCCTCATCTGGATCTCAAGAAGTTATTAGGCTATTTTGGCTTGAAATGCTCGAATGCGGAAAGCGTACAACGCACGAGTGAGCCTTGACTTAAACATGTTATGTTTCTTCCAAGATCAAACTGAACTATCATGTTTTGAGTTATAATTCAGTGTATTTCAACGGCGTTCAAATGTGGTGGTGATTGGAAATTATAGATCAGCCCAAAGTCGTAGTGGGTCGAGCTGATTTCTTGAATCGTAAGAACATACAGCACTGATTTCTCCCGGTATCCCTTTTCATTCATTTCACTTAGTTCAGCTGCGTTTATTCTCTAATAGATTGGCGGCACAAAATACAGAGTAAAACACAGCTCGAAATCTACATTTCTGTACGACAAGTAGGAAATTTTAAGAAGTCGAAGATTCTGGAAAGATTTGGCAACAATAAATGAGAGCAATTCTGATCTCATGAACGAGTCAGCCGATCATGCACTTCACAGTGGGTAACAGGTGCGACTTTTGACCTCAGATACAAAAAGCGTAATGTGTTTGTGCCTAGGTGAACGTCCCTCATCTGGATCCCAAGAAGTTATTAGGATATTTTGGCTTGAAATGCTCGAATGCGGAAAGCGTACAACGCACCAGTCTGCTGATAAGCATCCCGAATTGTTCTCTCACCTCATACTTATGATGTCTTCAGACAACTCTGAGCCATGCCTAAAATAATATCTATGGCCCAAATTAACATTATTACGTCAAACTTATTGCAAATGACCTTTGACCAAATCTTTTTACTAATTTCATTACTTATTCACATTTATGTGTCTCACCGATCTGTAATCTATATTCAAAATGGGCGAAAAGAAACGATAAAGGTTTGTTTTTAGATTCCTAATTTTACTCCATTATGCGAAGCAAGCAAATTAATGAATGTACGACTGAATTTCTGAAGAAATGATTTGTCCTAACTTCCAGAATATATCGCCTAGAAATCATAATAAAACATATCAGTTTCAACATTAGCACGCCAAGATGTCACTCAAGCGTGTATAAGCGCTATGACATCTGTGGTGTCTCATAGCGCAGATTATGTATGCTTTCTTTGTTTTGCAAATATCACACCCCCTCTATCTTTTGAAGCTATTATGCTATTGATCTTCGGTGGGGAATCTAAGCTTGGGAGTCGACTAACGATGAGCCTTTAATGGATGGGCTCCGCTGCTACAGCCTTGCCTCTGAAGTTGTACTACTCGAAGCTTTTACTCATAACAACCGCAAACTTTTCATAAATTATTTTTATTACGCTGTTAAACACTCGAGGAAACTGCATTAAAGAAACGAGCTTTCTCGAGTTCGCGCCTGAAATCTTTCGCTTTCCTCAAGTTCTTAACCAACCGTCATATAAAATATTACTTTACAGAATGCCGAACTTACTAAACAGCTACAAAGAGTGTACCAGAAATACGAAAAGCTACAAGATTCTTTTCTCGAAGAAAAGGTAATTTCGCTAATTATCTATTTTCGCAGAGTGGAATATTCCAACATTTCATTGCATTTAGTAGTTTCACTCAAAGCCTTTCGTTCGTCGTAACATAAAAGAAATGCGTTTTCTCTGCGTATTTAGATTTACTTTGAATATTTTCCCGTGAATAAAACTCACATTTAGTACAACTAATAGTTGTACGTTTCTTGAAAGTTACGTAACTTTAGTGGGCAACGTTTTTGGACTGTTGCTGCGAAAAATATGACTCAAAGACGCTGTATGAGCCAAATAATGGCCCGAACGGGTGTTTACGACCCATAAAGTGATCTGGAAAGCTGAAATCAGAGAGACTGCCACTATATTCAAAAAGTCTACTTCATATTTTTTCGTTCCAGATGCGTAGTCGAAGATATATAAGGCAGTCTAGGAAAGGATGAGTGAGCCCGGATGCTCATCTAGTTCCTTTCTTTTCATTAAATGCTTCTGGGCTCCCTTTGAGAGTGTGAAACTTTTTTTTTTTTGTTTTAGCGTATAGCGTTTGGGCAATATTTTTGGCACATCATAGAGATTTCCGCTTCAAATCTTTACTTTTCTCTTGCCGTTGACAACTAACATTTCGGCGTATTCACAAATACAACATTGAGAAATGCGGTCGTACGGCTGCATTGACTTGCCGTTAGTGCATGGACTTCGAAGTGTTACTCGGATAGGCAACGCAGTATAGTGATCATCTAGTGTGTTCACAGAGCGTGACTTGTAGTCAGTCGATCAGTTTGAGGCATACAATCCAAAATGGATTTCGTGCCAAATACGCAACATTAAATCTCTTAAATATCGTTTATTACCTTAATTCAATGAAGAAATTTTATAGTGATGTTGTGTCAAAATAGTGACAAATGTTTTTTTGTGCCCTATTACGCAACTTATTTGATTGAAATGGAATTTCCGCGGCAAATTCTTGGTGACTTTCACTTTCGGCGAGGGTTCAAGGGCAATTCATGAGATGTCAAGCAGTCAGCCGATGGATCGCATTCGCATAATCGTATTGTCCAATTAGGCGGCGGCCTACAGTGTTTTTTGACTTTCTCTGACATTCTAAGCAATTGTCTAAAAATACCACACAAATTTAGCGCTTCCCAAAATTCTATATTTTCACGCAATTTTACTTTTCATTCGGCCTGCCAAAAGTGGTGGAACGGCTGATGGTAGTAAAAAAGCTTAAAAAGCCTCAGACGAAAAACGAAAAACTCCAATTTGTTTGCCGAAGAAGGCGGTACGATTTTTCGTGCGAAGCATTTTGTCGAAAAACGAATTATCTGAAATTGTCACTGCCAATAATTTTGGTTCACAAGTCTTGTACCTCTATTTGTATTGCAGGACGCTAAGCATAAACTGTTTTTTTTTGAAAACTGCGAAAGATAATCAAATTTCAGAGAAAACTTTCCATTCGAACCACTTTTATACTGGGGTGGGGGGGGGAAGGTGGTGGAGGGGGACCCACAGTTTCTGGAAATGTTGCGGCTTTTTTAGCCGCTCCTGAAGAAACCTTATTTTACGTAGTCAAAAGAAAAGCGAGTGGAATACATTTATGAAACAAAGCTATTCCTCCACTTTACCTTCTGAGGTCAGCGAAGACGAATGACTCGAGTTGAAATTTTCGATAAATCGTTTTTATCGCTGTTCAAAAACTTCAACACTCAACAAACAATACCTCGAAGAAAGTGCGACTCACTGTCAAAACCACCCGATCTTTTCTCTTTTAGAGGAGCTATCTTGAGCTTTCCGGAGCTCTCCGCGAGCTTATGTGATCTTATGTGAGCTTAGGTGGCTCCTAACGAGTTTGCTTGAGCTTATTTCGAACCCTTCCGGGTGGGCGAATAACAAGCAGATGGCCGATTGAATCTCTCACGCTCCACCTGCAGTTCCTGAAAAATTGCTCTTCCACATGTTTTGCATACACTGGATTGCTTATAGAAGAAAATCACGACCAAAAGGATTCCCGAATGACCTAACTTCTAATCTATGTGACTGGTAATTTCTGGCGATATTAGTGAGAGATGTCTTTGTGTTCAAACCACTCATTCAAATCGTTTGTTGCATCTACTCGATACGGAAAATTACAATAGAGGGGAATATTTACGTTGCCGGGCTCTCATGGCAGAATGGCTCTTGCAATTCCGACTGCATATAATTGCAAAAAATACTTTTTAAAGCATCGATCAGCACTTTTGCGTTCCCGTTCAAACGAAAATAGCAAGTGAAAAAAAAAGCGTGAACCGAAAGAAATTTTCAGCGTTTACGGCAATTGACGGTGGAAGCGCACGCGAATCAGAACGACAAGTTGCAAAAATTACGTGACTTCCTTAGCACGACGGTTGGGCATCACGGTGACGATGCGTACGTCGATGCGATCATCGCTGAAAATCGAGTTGCAGTATTCGCCAAACTTGCACTTCTGCTACAGCAAATTCCAATCGTTAAGTGATATGATTACTAAATCTCAATAGCGAAACGTTACTTTAGGTGTTGGGTTTTAGTCAGTTTCATCTTGCGCCCCATGATACATACATCGTCCACATTTTCACCATCGACATCTGCGCTATCCAGTCGTGCGACTTTAAAACTTCCGTTTTGGAAGTTTTCACGAAAGTCGAAGGAGAGCGGAGAAGGTTTGTTGCTAACGTAACTCGTAACTCTAACAAACTTCTTCAAATTACTTCTTCTAACATCCTTTCCCTGCCTACACCTTTCCCTAAAAAATGTTTGGAGTTCAAGTGCCAAATACACAAATGTGAACATTCCCCAACTTGAGGTAGATAAGCTTTATGGTCAGTGATAATAAAGCTTTTAGCAAATGAAACATCTAAATTCTAAAATTACATTTCATTTTTTATCGACATTTTTTTGTTTGACTCGATAACTATCTTTCCAGTAAGAAATATCGAAATTCTGAAATCGGCTGACAATTTTGCGATGAAAATAATTTGATAAAGCAGAGTTCTCTCTTTTAAAAATCAGATTCTGGTATTTACGTTATATTTGCGGAAATTCAAGAAACGTTTCACATTTTACAATTTAAAACGTTCTTCCCATATCGCTTCATAGCTCCTCCACTTGCCTGCATTCTAATGTTTTTGGTTATTTATTCTGTTCTGGCGGCCTTTCTAACATCGGTCGGGGCATATCCATACTCGAGAAATAGACAAATAAATCTTCAAATACCATCGAATTAGAGTAACGCAAGCTAATTAACATGTTTAACATGTTTACAAAGCGACTTTAATGTCTGATGCTGAAAGAAATGTTGATGAGCATAGAATTCCTGTATTTGCACAAAAGTGGACCTCGTACACAGCGTTTCGTTATCGGACAGAGGCGGTCATCAGCCACCAGTGATATAAACACCGGCAGTATACCCTTATCCTTGTTAGGTGATGCCCACGTTAACGCCTAATTGTTCCGCGAAAAGAAGAATTTGGTAGACAGAACTGATTCTTTTCTATGACACGTGTCTGACTCACCATGAGGCATTTTGTGGCGTCGCCACTCGAGCGACTGTATCAAATTTCATCCCGGACAAGATAGGATGAAGTTGCAGTGTTCCGGCGATGCTTCCCAAAATTTATAGAGTTTTCATTACTTATACGGATATTCGAGCGCTTTTGAAAATAACAGTTCCAATTTTTGGAAAGCAAATTTCCAATAATGTTTCCTATTTTAATGAGGACAAAAAACGTGAAATGTACCGCTTTTACTTGTCTTATCCTTTTAGGAAAAAAAGATCGGTAGAAGTGGTGCGCGAAGAATGTGCCATATCGAGCAATGATGAGGAACTGCTTGTGACAAAGCCATTTTTGAGAAATCGTGTGTGATGTGACCATAACATTGAACTTTTTAACGTTTAAGAATCTTTTCCTTTATAGTATTGAGGAGATTGTTTGCCGGGAAATGAAACTGGATTCTTTAAGACCGTTAATTTATTTTAAAGATTAATTTGCTTCTGAAATCTTTTATGGCTACCCCATCAATAGTTTCCGCTAAAACGCGTTATAGAGCGTGGTTGAGCGGCGATACAACGAAAAAGCGCTTTGCCGAGTCAGTGCGCTGTTTTTTTTTTGCATCAAATTTGTCATTGGCGCTACTGCAGTCGGTCAGCTGTATGTTTAAAGCGTACACATCCTCCTCAGACCGGATCGCTTAATTGCACCATATCGCCACTTTCCCACTTTATTCGTTGCGTTTCCTGATGTCCCATCCGCTTGTTTTTACTAATTACTAAAACTATTAAAATAAACAGTTTTGCACCAGGAAGCGGGGGGCTTGGATGTTTGTGTAGTCTCTAGTATCATTGGTAATAAATGAGTAATTAGCGCTTTGTTCTTTGCACTGTTTTTTTTGTGGCCGCAAGAGAAGCGCCTTATTGGACCGTCAAGTCTGCGCGTATGCACTTGTGTTGTTACGAGTCGACCGCCAAAACAAATTAAACAAACAGGTGAATTGAGGGATGCAAGTGTTGCTGAGATTCGGATAGCGTGCTAGCAGCCAGCGGTTTGGGGCGGACACTTGTATGGCAAGGGGCTACCAAACAGAAGTTGGAGACGATTCATGAATTCCTAAACGAGTTATGCAAATGAAAAACAAGACAGGAACATCACTGTCCTGTGAATTCGGGACCGATGTACAACATTGCTAGCTAAAGCATATTTTGAACGCAAGTTCAACATTGAAGTTCTGAAAGAGGGAGATTTTGAGCAAAAGAGTATGAGAATGTCGGGCATATCAACGCCAACAGCATCAAAAGCAACTGTTTGGTCGCTGGTCAAGCAGTAATGTTTGACGTCGATAAGTATTTGTTCATTTGGTTACCGAAAATTTTTAAAAAAACTAGTAAGAAATATCGAAATTCTGAAATCGGCTGACAATTTTGCGATGAAAATAATTTGATAAAGCAGAGTTCTCTCTTTTAAAAATCAGATTCTGGTATTTACGTTATATTTGCGGAAAATCAAGAAACGTTTCACATTTTACAATTTAAAATGTTCTTCCCATATCGCTTCATAGCTCCTCCACTTGCCTGCATTCAAACGCCATGGTACGCCTTCCAACCTATTTTGCATAACTTCTATTACTACTTAAAAAATAACCAGCAGCAAATCTTTTTTCCCGTATCGTTACTATTTTGCATCATTATAATCTTCTATTGTATTCGTGCTTCTTCTATACTGTTTCGTATTTGGTGCGTATAGCAATTCGGAACACGATTCAATACAATGCATAACAATAAACAATTGTATTATAAGCAAAGAATGTTTCTTTTTCTCAAAGTTATCGATAAAGATGAAAGAGAACAACGAGGAGTTTTATTTTTTATTTTATTTTTTAAATCAACAAATCATCGTCCAAATACAAATTGTTTATACGCGGAAAAAGTTCGTTCTTTGCTTCCTTCAAAAAAAAAAAATTAGTATGTAGTCTGTTCTTCATTCATTCACTCATTCATTCGTTCGCTCCTTCATTCATTTAGTCAATCGGCTGGTGCGTTCCGATCGGTGCAGCTGTTAGTGACGTTATTGACGCTCTTTATTGTTTTACCGATTCGGCGTTATTCGCTTCAGCACAAGTCACATCACTATTTAGCGCGTTAAAATACGCGTTTAAGAGATAATGTTATGCGTTAATCACATCAATCGCGCAAACTATTGCCTCATATGAACTATTGATTATCAAGTTCAAATCACCGATACAGTTGTTTTCGCTCAACAAATATTTTCGACGAGCGATCCTGACATGAGTTGGCGACAAGCTTACTATCATGCTTGACAACTTGCCCAAGTCGTTAAACGGTGGGTGACTAGGATTGCAGAGAGGCTGTTCCTTTTAGGCTTTTTGCAACATTCATTTTGCTCTATTGGCGAACTAAACCGATTGGAGGTACTTTTAACTGTTAAATGCAAAGGCATCGATTCAGTCATCTCTTCGACAGAACGATTCCAT
>JPKZ01002205.1:69362-88911 GCA_000803305.1 Toxocara canis
GGGGGAGGGGAGAGATAGAAGCAGAATGTAGTCATTGCTCTCGTTTGATGGCACTTGCAGTGACCCACTTGATGCCTTTTGCAAACAATTATGAATTCAGTTCAGTTCAGTTAAAAGTGTTGGATGGGAATGATTTGTGGTCCACAAGTACCGTTCCTTTTCGATCAGCTAATCAAAAAATTTTGTCGTTTTGTCGTTTTAACGAATGCCGTTATCGTTTTGTGCTCAAGCTTTAGTAATGACTAGGCAAAAATGATGAAAACGACGACTAGGAGAGAACGATCTTATCGAAATGATATTAAATCTTATCTTATCTTATCGAACAAAATCATCTTATCGAACAAAATTATCTTAACAACAAAATTATCTTAACAAAATTCTTATCTTATCGAAATGATCGAAATTATATTAAATTCTTCCTTGATTATCTCATTCGAATCATCGAATTTGGCAAATTATGAAAGGAGAAAATCGCACTCAAAAAATTAGTCAAAAAATAGCCAAAAAAAAATAGTTATGGATTTGGATTATGGAACTCCTCGCTCAGTGATCAGTCATAAACAAGCGATATGTTGCTCGAAGAAAAGAAAAAATTCACGGATTAGTAATTGTTTTGAAATGCTCTCAGTGAACAAAAAAACACTCCTGAAAAGAGCAACATTGCCTAAGGCGAACAACGATATTGTAACGTTGAACATATACAAACCGCTTCGAAAGTGATTTATTCGATTCAGTCAGTTTTTAATCAACAAAATATATCTATATGTGAGTTTTGATTGACATAACGTCAGTTATATCATGAATGGTCTCGTCATTCGCCTCTTCGTTTCTCTCGTTTTTCTTTAAACAATCTTTGCTCTCTATAGTTTCTTGATTTTTAAATATTGTGTCGCTGTTTGGCTGCCGTTATGCGCATTCGATTAGTATTCTGATTGCTATTTCCACTTGCCAACTGCTTAGTCCTCTATAAAAATCGCATTTGGAAAAAAAGAAAAATGAGAAAAAAATTTACTGAACTCGAATACGCGACGATTGCTTGTTTTTAAAAGACCCGTCAAATGAACTTTACAAACTGCTTAAAACTGAAGCTTTGATGTCATGTAGAATGTGATGCATTTTGAGTACTTTGAAACAACAACGCCAAGAAAGTCGAATGCGGTAATGCTTTTGGAAGGTAAAAGGAGCTGGCTTATCGTTGATTTGGGCGTTCCGTTAATGCCGTTTTCTCAACGCATGTAAGCGACGTCATAAGTGATTCTGAAAGTCGTTGCTCAGTTGATACACGAAACAATCACATTAGCCTACGTATGACCTAAACTCCCATCGTATTATTGGTTGCTCAAGTTACATTTTACAACGAAACTAGATTTTATTGTGCTGGAGCTTTACATAATTCTTTTATCTACGTCTGTTTAATGGTCTTATTTGACAACATAGCTTTCTGTGAAATGCTGAATTGCAACATTACCTAACTTAAATTCACGAGAACCATTTCAGCGCTATTTAACTTCATCTTAAAAAGTCCGCATGCGCATCCTCTGCGTAACATCGCGAGCTATTCTCAGCGGCTTTCGGAAGGTGCTGATCTGTCAGCGATAATTCGTCGTTCGCTTACTTTTGCCACTGGCGAATTCCTTAGCAAAACAAAACATTTAATGGTCAGTTACTGTCATGGAAAGTATAGGCAGTTTTGTGGGATAAAAAATTGCTTCGTTTTGTCTCGTTGATGCAGTGCGCCTAAAGCACTTACGATTTAAGTGGTAATAAAAAATAAATCGTTCTCGCGATGTTAAGTCGAAACACTGCAAATGTGCCAACATGCCGCTATCGTACCCACCACTGAAATTCTCTTATAACAGTGACGGGTCCTTAAGCAGTGCCTGTTGCAACACAACTCAAAGAACTCCGTATTTAGAGTTTTGAAATACACCGCTAAATATCAAAGGAACTTTGAACATTCTGTAAATTAAATGTGCGAACATGGGCAATATCATTGCAAATTACGTTGTAGCACCATCTTCCACTATTTCAACGCTGTGTTGCAACAGACACGGCATAAGGGCCTTGTGCCATTAAAGTCACCATCAAAAAGAAACAACAGCGCTCCGCGCCCTTAATTACAAATTCATGCGAAGAGTGCTGTGCAACAATTCATTGCTGATCAAGGTTTGATTCTTCTAAAGATGGATGCTGTTCTTTTACAGCGCTGAAAATCTCCCAAGGTTGCTTTGCTGTTTGATGTGCCAAATGAGAGGGCTGCTGAGCAGGCCATCTATCTGTCACTTTGCCAGATCAAAGTGGGATTTCAATAATTGCTGTACTGCAAGATCATCTGAACACCGAACTGCTATACACCGATTCATTTCGAATATCATTAAATCAAAATGTACAATCAGACTTATTGAGATCCATTTCTTTCTTGTCTAATAACATTAATCTTTTAGTCACTAATATCTTCGTTATCAGCAGTTTGCTGTTATGCGACCATATGCAGTACAAGTGTTACGCACTGGCTATACTTTATTCGACGCACTTCGACTGCAGTTGATACGATTCAAATTGTTCGATCTAGATTGAAAAGATTAAGGAATCGATTGAAATGTGTTAGCGTTGAGGAAAACGATGTGTAAATAAGCGAGGATATGCCCATTGATCAGAGCGAACGAGTGTCTTGTTGTTAGGCTACATCGCGTGCATTCGTTTTACGAGGTGATCCTCTCCTTTCGGTAATGGTCTAATCGCATGCGACCACTAATTGCCATCCATCTCCCCTCCCCACGCAACAAGCGTCTTCACTTCTTTATTTCACTTCTTTTCCTAACTTCGATCGGAATGCATTTGACCGAACGCCATTGATTCTTTATATCTCGTTATTTGAGTATTTATATTTGTACTTGATAGCAATCAATTGTTAGACAATTTTCTAATGGAATAGAATAATTTAAAGAAAAAGTTCGCCTTATATGCCGTTATGATAAGAACGTTTCATGCACAGCAAAGCCAATTTAGTGTATGCGTAAATGATATCTTATTTTACGTTCCATTTTCTCGTTTTGCAGTTATTTTCTATCGTATTTCCATTCGCATTAAACGGTGGTGCTCGTCCAGTTGTTCGCAACAACGTTTTATATAGGCCTAAAGTACGCAACTTTTCATCGTTGATTCTGCGTTAAAGAATGCAAAAATTTGCCAATTCGTTATATTCAACGCTGTTGCACGTTTGTATTGCGAAAGCGCATCCTGAGAACATCGTCCATTTTCAAACGCATTTGTTCGCCCTCTTGTTTGATAGTTTCAACTTGAGAACAACAAGTAAACAAGTAAAATTGTGTCGACAAAATCTGCTCTACATATCGACATTCTGAATTCAGTTTGAAACGGTTTATCAACTGGGGGAATTACGGGCTGTAGTTACAGCTACTAAAATCACTTCGCTCATTCGGCAAGCACTTAAATCACAAAACGCGTTTGAGCGAATCGGACTGAGCACACGAGAAAGTGCCACGAGACTGCCACCACATGTCGTTTGGCAACTCCGTCTATTTAGATCAGCCAGTTCCACAATTGCACATAAAGTGCTGAGAATGCATTGCTATTGCAAAGTGAATAACCGCGCTCAATCGCAGTCCGATAGGTTTTGAAATGCGCTGACAAATTCTCAATATGCAAATTTTAATTAATCTTCAAGTGCATCTATCTCCTGTGAGATACGTGCAGAGAAAACGAAACTGGTGTAGAACGTTTCTATAGGGTGTGCATCACATGTACCAGGTTTCATAACTGCTCCGGAGCTGAAAATAACGGACAGACAGATCAACACACACCTATAATGTTATCTGCAAGCACAGTCCTTGCTTCTAAAGCGCAGAAAAACGTTTTTTTAACGGAACGTTTGCACGGCAAGTCTGTTGAATGGGAATTTGAAAGCATTGTTAGGCATGTTTGATTCTCTCTCATTTGCAGTCTACGTTGCCGGTTGGTTTGATGGACGAATTGCCTAAACGCATTTGGCGGTAGCCGATTAGCGTTCTTTCCTATTTGATACATTGCAAGCTTTTATAAGTCAACAGCGCTACCGGGATTATATTTTTAAACTGCTCATTCTTGAGTGTAGTGTTGGCAATAGAAATTCACACTGCAAAGCTTAAGTATGTTCCCCAATTATTAGTCTGCAGCGAGTATTAAATATTTTGAAGTAAAGATCAGTTCGATATGTTTAGATCAAACATTCGCAACTTTATCGGAGAATTTTTTGATCTTCTTGATCCAAATTTCTTAATTTATTGATTGATGATCAACTGAACAGTCAGTAAGTATTCGATCACAGCATAATTTACCAGATATCCCACCAATTTCGGTCGTATTCTTCTGGCAGTACACCAGATTTGGCAGCCTCACATATCATAATTAAGACTTTTTTAGTTTCTGACTATAGAGAAGTGACGCTCCGTCGACCAATAGGACATGTTCCTTTGTAGCGCTCAGTTTTACAATCTTTGCGCTCGTAATATACTACAGTACGCATCCGGGTCTTCAATAGCGTATCGCACTGCAAAATAGTTCAGCGCAGCCGAATTTTTCGGCAACAAATTACAGTGGAGTATATAGTAGGGTATAAGTGACTTGTATTGGCCGTAGTCTTAAATGAGACATAATAATAAAGCACGATTTTCTCTGTATACTTCAAACCGATGTGTCTCTTAGCAACTTGACGTTCTCATGAGTCCACTCACTTATACTGCTCTGGACAACGGAGTGGGGACTATAATCTCGGTTCATCATCCAATAAAGCATGCACCACCCTCATCTGCTTTAGTTCTCTCAAATGGCAGCAGCGGATGCGCTATGATCAAATTTTTTTAGGTACCTCTCGCGTGATCTTCATGAATCTCACTTTTTAGCAAAGAGAGTGGTCCATAGGTGCAATGTTTAGAATTGCGGCTTTGTGGGAATATCAATTATTTGAAAAAGTACCTTAAGGTAAAAAATTGGACTTACTCGAATAGTGTCTGCAATTAAGTGTGCTTATTTGTAGATAATCATTTTTAAAACATGTTCGAGTAAAGAGCGCAAAACGTTATCTAACGCTCCTAATGTTTGCAATGATGTACGCGCAGGTATTCTTGAGGAAAAAGTATTCGACAGTGAAGGGATATGGGTGGTGACCCTTGGAGGGCAAGCAACGTTTGTTCTTCTTTGCCCATTCGACGCTTTTGCATGCATTGTTCGGCCTCGTATATACGTATGCGCACTATCCTTCTCGTCACTGCACACATCCCACATTACCAATTAACCTCCCTCGTGTAACGCTGACAGTTTTAGGTCATCTTTTTTTTCGTGAGTTAGTTTTAGGTTAACCTATAACTTATTCAGATAGTTAGTATACAAAATTAATTCCGTTTAGATAATGGAATGGAAATATTATCAGCTATGGAAATTCACGGCACCAAGAAAATAGCGAATAATTTGTGCACGATATCAGCGATTATCGAGAAACTGTTAATTCTACTAATAACGCCAATGTAAATTGGGCATGAGTACCCTTTAAATGTTACAAAAATGACTTTCCGACTAAACTACGTATTGTTTCGGGAAAAATATTTCAATTCGATTTTTTTTTTGCCAGTTGATTGTTCACGTTTATGTGTGTTGTAAGGCGAAGAACGAGCCGTATGCCTTTAAAATATGGGGGTTATTTTTTGTATGGAAAACTTATTTCATTTTGAGGTTGAGGAGATAGCAATATTGGCCTCACTAAAATTCCATGGTCACAGGTGTGCAAGTCACAAATTCTGCACGATATTTTGCAATGGAAAAAAGTCAAAATGACTCTTATTTTGAAAATGATTCCCCCATTTCATTTTTTTAGCGTTTCTTTTTTTTAACATTTGACATCTTTCAATGCTTGTCCATCACCACTCATAAATCGTCCCGAACGGTGTTTCATTAATGGTATCATTTCTGACTTGGAACGACTTTGAAATTAATTTCAGGTGATTTTAGAACTCTATCCCAAAATCAACTTATTCTGCCTCTCCCCCTCCCGCCATCCTCCCTCACATCATTGTTCATTTTCTATTTCACCATTCCGCGTTTTGAATGCGAAGCGCGCGTCGTAATTATATTTTCAAATAAGAAGAAACTGAAGTACAGTGCCTACTATGAAAACTTTTAATTGGTACACTTACTTATGAAAACATAACTAAGCATACTGATCAGAAGTTTCTTTACTGGTTCATTGGTTAGATTCACTGGTTTTGACTCCCAACAAAACGCTAGAGTCTTTCCAAAACTGCATATATTGTCGTTGTGATTGGGGAACTGTATAGGCTATGCCCTTAAAATTTCCGGTTTCTGTGGATTTCCCATCTTGTGACCAAAGTTGGCAATCCCCGATCCACTGTTCTAAAATTTTATTGCATCGTCGAGAAAAAGCGTAGGTAGGGGAACATAGTGATATCAAGATGAGACTCCAAAACGATGCACCTATTAACCTCATATAAAGATGAACTGTTGATGTGATTCCCTTAGATCTTCATCTTGCTGTACGCCAAACAAACGGTCAGATAATCCGTAACTGTTTAGAATGCTTTGAAGAAACGAATAAAAAGAAATTATGCTGCATATGACAATTACTGTTGATAATTACCATAAAAGAAAAAAGAAACATCAATTACCATTCGTGCAATAAACACTACCACTTATTCGGCGCCTTAGTTTGTAAACGGTTATCCATGCTTTATACCAAACGAATCTTTACACTTGTTAAAGTATTACGATACATCTTGTTTTTAAATGAATCTTCCATAATGTGATGGATGCGCTTTAGGGCGCCATCAAAACATTTTTTTTAAACCAAAATCGGGACTTCAAAAGGCGCCGGACTTCTGGGATTTCGAGAACTGAATTAGGTGACTTTCCTGTGGTCCATTATGCACACTCCTATTATCTCAGGCCGGAAGAGAGAAAAAAACGCCAAGATTGCCGAGCGAGAATCATAACTCCAGTGCATGGAGGCGTTTTGAAGTCACGTACTATTGCTCGCTTACATTGGATGTCTCATGTTTTGTGTCTTGGGTGTCTTGTGTTTTCAGAAATACAACTTTTATCCATCGATTCCCTATAAAAAATTCGGAATCGTTTTGTCTGATCATAGATCGATTGGTGTGATGGGACCAGAGAGCTACTGTGTGGATGGAGTGTATTACCCACCATCGTGCTCACTTAAGTCATATCGTTCGACCAGCTCTCTCAACAAAATATTTGCCATCGAACCATGCCTTCTTGAAGTAATTTATTTTGCACAGTGTTAACATATTATATTTCCTCCTTTAAAACTCTTTAGGGCAACAGTGTTCACAGCTTTCTAAAGGACGGCTTGCTCACTGAAGAGGCTTTCAGCGGCTGACGATGGCCGTTTTGAAGTATGGAAGCCGTTTTGAAGTTTTGAAGTATGGAAGTGCATAATATTCCATACTATTTTTTGATGAATTGGCTATGTCGAAGGGGTGGCCACTTTTCATCATGCTCAGGAGAGGAACGGGGTGCTTAAGGTAGGAACTATACGGGGACGAGGGGTTATTTGAGGTAATATAGCAAATATTTTTGTTGTATATGCGTTGTATGAATTTACTCGTATATTGGTCGAAATTTACACCAAACATAGCTTGGATGGTATACCACGTTTATATTTATTGCTAGTCGAATATTCATCAAATATCAACTTACTGATTTCTTAGTCAGCACCGTATACGCGTTAATAAGTGTACAGTTGAATTGCTGACACCGAACAGATAGACAGTCGCTTAAATGATACAACGAAAAGAGGAAAAAAAAGACTGTGAACGAAGCTGAATTGAATAGGAAAATTTGTTTAGCATCCAAAGAAAATCATTCGCGAAAGAAATCGCAATCATCGGTCTTGTTTGGCTGCCACTCAAACCATCGGTAATTATGGAACTACAATATGTCTTCCACAGTATAGCATTGATTCGCCACGCAAATTGTTTAGCTGCTAATTGTGGTTACATTTCTCAGCGCGTATTTGCATGCTTGCACAACTTCTTACGTACACAATTCTCAAGCACTCTAAGCAGGCATGAAAATACTCTCCAACCTCTTAGTACTGGTGTTAAGCAAGAGTTGGCTTTGTGTATTTGGCAGAGCCAGTAAGAGAAGGATCCAAGGGTTGGCATGTTAAAAATGGATGTGGTTAATTTGTAGTCAACCGAGTCCGTAACATAACTCAAATTTGATACAGTCAGGAGTAGATCAGTTCGATTTCATTGATTCAGAGACAGACGGAAGGTCTTATGTTCCCTAGCAGCTTCTCGGGAACGCCAAGTCTTCCATTATTCTTTGTACTGGTAACTTGTGCCCACCGAACTCTGTAAACATACGTCATAAATAAGCAACATCCCACCGTTCTGGTCAGCAGAAGACGCCCGAAGGTGTTGCCGAAAACGTCTTCTACAACATCCGCAAAGAGTGAAGACTAAAGAAAGACACTGATTTTGACTTTTAAAAACTGGGTAACCTTTTTACTCTGCAAAACTAAAAGAAATGTTTTCAGGAATTTATAATTCCAGTGAAGTCGAAATTCGGTGTGGATCTGCGTCGAATCTCACTACGTTTGGGTGCTGGTCGCCCATTGCCAACATTCAATGAGTTCTATGAATTGGTTCGCAGATTGCATCAATTAGAGGGTGACTTCCGTTCAGATGTGTCGATATGCTACGTTTCTCGCGAAGGAGATCGCCTTCCAATTTCAAATGATGAGGTTTGCATCTAATACAACTATTGTTGTGGTAATAAACAGCTACAAAAGCGTCAGCGCAAACACACATGCGGCGATCAGTTCGTATAACGTTTCATGATAACAGTTGTAAAATTCAAAATGATTTAAATGAGCCGAGCATTGTGAAAACGGTTTCAAACATTTTTAGACATGGTCGCTGTAGAACGTATATTTTCAACGTCTCTTTGCTGCTAAAGATTTCTAAATTTAAGCTTTGAAGGAACGAGATTCGTATCTGAAATGGGGCAGAAAGTAACAGTAATAATAATAATAACAAAAGTAGTAATAATAATAATAATAACAATAACAATAATAATAATAATAATAGTATCACGAGGAATCTCTTAATAGGATATGTTTGCAGAATCTACGCAAGGCCCTCGAAACAAAGCCGAAAATATTGCGTTTAACCGTACAAAAGAAAGGCGAATCGTTGGAGGAGCAATACGGTTACGGTGTACCTAGTACAAGTATTCTAAGAAAAAAGAAGAGAGTTTCCATATCTAATCCACAAGATTTCAGACGGGTTTGCTACATTTATGTTTTTATAGAATTTTATATTCGGAAATAATTCTGGGTAATTAGTTGACGTATTTAGATGACTAATTATGCGACCACATCAACGTTCATAACGTGCGTGTAGCGTGAAATAAAACCTACACATTACAACAAGCGTTTTTTGCAGTGCTGCTTAAACGATATAATAAATGCGCAAGGAGCACAAAAAAAGAATGCTTTGGCATGTAAAAGCATCCATTGTCAATTGGCCATCAAAAACAGGTGCGAACTGTGAAATGATGATGCTGGATGATTTGTTCAAGAGATGAGACCTTTTTGCGCCAATTTTCCATAAGTTTTTACTTTCATTTTTCCAATAGCACCAATTTTTATTCCAAAACTTAGTATCCCGAATTATCTTTATTCACGATGATGTTTTCAACGTTGTACGCTGTATACAGCAGTCCATCTTTCAGTTTGAGGTCATAAGCAATTGTTCTACTGACTTTCCTTTCCGGTATGATATATTTTCATGGAGCACACTTCTTCCAAGAACCCATGAATCGTTCACAGTTTTTGTTGGCAAGGCATCTACGGGGCCATAGATTATGCTTCTCAAGTTTTACCACAAATGTCGTTCTGGCTGGTCAATTGGAAATGCAGAACAAAAGACCAGTAGACGCATACATACATCTTTGCGTGAATACGCGCATACATAATGGGCACACAGTCTGCTACGAAAAGCGTCTTAAAAAGAAATCTGCATTACTTCCTTACTAAGGTTTTAGCTTTGGTGACTATTTTGAGCGTTGTGTAATTCGGATTCGTACAGCTGAGCAAGTATAAGCGATTATTGGAACGCTAGAATATGAGTGCGTCGTAGTGAGGCGTCACGCTCACAAGCAAATACAAATACTTGAATTGGAGTTTATTTATATGAAATGGCACGCCTTACCATATGTAATAGGGGAAGAAAAAACAGATAACAGATAGATAAAAATAAAAGTTCCAGTATGGGACATAATATAATGTGTAGATCACTGTATCACAATGTGATGAGCACATACATATATGTTGGAGACTCAGAAAGGGAGGACGAGGGGCTAAGTGAGGCGTCACGCTCACAAGCAAATACTTGAATTGGAGTTTATTTATATGAGATGGCACGCCTTACCATATGTAATAGGGGAAGAAAAAACAGATAACAGATAGATAAAAATAAAAGTTCCAATATGGGACATAATATAATGTGTAGATCACTGTATCACAATGTGATGAGCACATACATATATGTTGGAGACTCAGAAAGGGAGGACGAGGGGCTCAACTATGTATATGTTCAGTTGTTTTTGTATAATACCTTTATTAATTTAAAAACCTGTGAATGCAGTAATATTCGATCACTTATTTCGGTACTAGTTATAGGTGTCAGCGATAGTCGACGTTGACATTTTACCTCAAGAATATCGGCGAGTAAAACTATGCAAATATTATAACAATAAACCACTCGGATTCTACATTAGAGACGGTAAGTATATTCGCCTTAATTTGATGTATAATAGGAAGGCACCCCAACTAGATGCACTTGTACAGTGAAACGGGCCCTCTCTTTTACGTTCACTTTTTCATTTTTTTGATATTTCAAACTCACTCCCCGTATTTCACCGTTTTGAAATAATATTTTTTTAATACTTAACGTATACTTAAACTTATAAATGTAAACTTATACTTAAATCTATACTTAAAAAAATAATTTTTTAAAAGTTTTATTTCTTTATCAAATTTTAGCGAATGGCAATGTGTTCTTTTTTGTAATGTTCACTGTATTCTTGTCAAGAGACTCTTATTATTTCCTTTCTATGTGACCTCACTACACTAAATCGCAGCCGTTGATTACATATGCACACAGGAATGACGCAGAGGTTAACGCCCTGGGGAGTTGTTCCGCTGAACGGAATATTCATAAGTCGATTACTTGAGAACGGACTTGCGGCTTCCACAAACTTGCTAGCAATCAACGATGAAATTATTGAAGTGAACGGCATTGAGGTACGTACTCGTATGATTCTTTATTCAGTTTACTTTTATTCGCTCCACTTATTTTAAAGAAATTTATTCAACCTGAACTCGTTCCTTCTGCTTACGAGTTTTCATCTCTTATGCATAGATGAGAAAATCTCTTGGGAACGATTTCTTTTTAGCTCTTGTTCTTGTATTCGACGTTTCCGTTGCATTTCATCGATAAGTAAATGGAGATTTTAGCGGTATCCCTCGCATCTAGTTTTACATATATTCTTCCTTCGATCGAGTAGCAAAACAAAGTAAGCAGATGTCTCATAGTGCCTACAGTTTCTTCTAATGACATATAAAGGTGCATACCAACAACAAAATCCGTTCGTCGATATTGCGAATATCGCCTAATCGTATATCTTCGAAACGAGTGATGCATTCGCCTCCTCATGAAATATGCCTTTAAAACTTTTCACCATTCACCCAAGTCTTCTCAGTTTTAGTCGTTCACTTGTAAACTTTTCAAGTTGCAATAATACGTTTCCGAAGATGATTATTTTGCGAGAGAGTGAAATATAAACAATTAGGAAGATAGCAGAGTTTACTTCATAAGTTGCAGTCAAAACATTTGTCATCGAACTTCATTTTAAAGCGCTCCCTATCCTTTAGATAACAATTAGATCTATGCGGTTTTCATTTCTGAAGCGTCAATGTTTTCCATTAAGTTACATAAGGATATTTCGAATCATTTAAAAAAAAACTGGTGTAGGCTGCCGTAAAATATTCAATACTACAGGTTGCCGGTAAATCACTGGATCAAGTTACGGATATGATGATCGCGAATGCAGCGAACTTGATATTGACGGTGAAACCTGCCATACAACCATATATGAGAAATAATACACAACCGCCGTTTTTAGCACCTCCCAATTATGCAACCCTTCCGCCTCTGGCTACATCACGACGGTATTTGTATCTGCTTTGCATAGGATTTAAGACTGTATTCAAAATGTTGACCTATTCTGTTGAATATATTACGTTCATTTTTCATCTGCTTCTACAAGCTTTTCCAAAATACTTTTGTTCAGTAGATTGTATTGTTTGAAATTTCTCGATTTTTCATGATCATTGCTTCTCCAGTTTTTAACTATCTCTAAATATTCGAGAGATATTGATAGTGATTCATTCTGGAATCAACAGTTTCTTCACAGGAGAGGGGGTAGATGGGAAGCAGCACTTCTTGCAAATACTTCATCGAAGACTTCGGCTAAGAAAACTCTGCCTGAAAGAGGGGTTGCATAGCCTTCAGTAGAAGCTTTCTCTCAGCGAAGATTCTCCTCCTTCAGTGTCGCCTTTCAAGAATCAAATTGCAGTATACTTCACGGACATATTTCATGAAAGAGACCATTTACACAACTGACGAACCAAAAATGCTATTTGTTGTAACCAAGATTACACTGCCCTTGACGCTGAAACGCTATATGCTCCGGAGCTTTTTGGGAGATGTTATACGGTGCATTATCCTACTCTTAATCTTTATTTTCATCTTCGTTTTAGCCTTTCAACGAAAAACTATCATCAACTGCATATCACTGATCCATCAAACGATTTGAACAGGTTTCAGTTTAAGCAATGAAGTCTTCAGATCTCCTATGTTACCATCGATACGTTCGTTCTCACGTTCAAGTACTTGGCGCCTATCGGACAAGATTCGTTTGCCGAGTCTGCGCTCGACTATCTCTGGAGATTCCTCAGATAAGTCATCGTCAACGCAAAGTGCATCCAGAAAGGATAGCAAAGAAGGCAGAAAAAAACGTCGTCCAATGAGTGTACATTTCGGAGCGATCTCTTTGCTTTCACCAAAACCTAGAAATATTACTGTCTTCTAAAGCGTGTTGCACAACTTCGTAATCTGAATTGGAGATATGAGTTATCCGTAAAAGTCAGGAATATCAGGCAAGGAATTCACAACCGCCGAATCAGTAAACATAGGACTGAGAATTTGAAAGCTGAATGGTCCGAAAAAATGTAGGAAATCCAGAGCTTTTAACATTTATGGAGTTGACAGTTGCTTTAGTTGCCTATCTTTTTTGCCCGACAATAATGGTCTGCAAATTTTTAGTTCAAAACTATTGAGTGCAAATTTTGCTCAGAAATTGGGGCTACAAAAATCTCCGGAAATGGAGGAAGGGTATTAACATTTTTTAAGTACTGATGTGTACACAACGCAATCATGATCTCCATCCTTCTAAAGGAGCCAGATCCACTCCATAAGGTGACGTTTACTTTTATAAAACCATATTTCCAGGTAGTTGAAAAGATGAATCTTTGTCATGACCAACCAGGCTGAATATCTCAAAAAAAAAAAATGAAATTTCCCATGCGATGATTTGACCAGCTACGTGGCCGCATGCACAAGCTTTCTTTAGTCTACTACAATGTGGAATTATCTGATAGCTTCCTCATTTGGTGGCTGTGACTCCTTTAAAGTTTTATACGAACCGGCATTCCGGTCGTTAAGTCACATATCCGAAATCATAACGAACAGCTGGCAAGGATCATCTTAGTAGCTCTCGTATTTAGATCACAACAAGCAACTGTCCTTCGTCTACCAGTTGGGAAAAGTTACTTGCAAATTTGAGAAGAGTGCTGATGAGTGACCCGCAGTCGGTAGGTTGATAAGCGAGAAAAAAAGTTTGGAAAACCTTCGAGAAAAACCATCTAAAAGTATGAGATTCTTCACATCCTTAGCGTTTGCAGGTCGCAACATTTTCGTGGATCACTTTCACAGTTAACGAATTCTTTTTTGGCCAAGAAACCATGAGCCATAGAATTTGCCCCGAAAATGATAACTAGCAAAAATCTTTTGGCTAATCGTGCAGCTTTATCCAACCTTATCTATCCAGCCACCTTATGGAGTTTCTGAAAACTCGATCTTCTGCATCCCGTCAAATCACTGCTTTCAAAAGCTGCTGAATTCTGGTGGCTAGAAACTGTCGAAAAGTCTTTGCTATCAAGCATGTTAGGAGTATGGCACGATAAATGCTTCCCGCCAACGTTGCTTAAGACGATCAAAAAATAACCGGAAACGGACTGAGCAACCGTGCTCGGTTAGACACTAGCGTTTCTGTTCAACTCGTGATCACTCATTGTTTGATTTTAAACGGGTGATGAGGCGGTTGCAGTGGATCGATCCGTTCATGAAATCTCAGTAGTTTTCAGACGCGTTTTCCCTGATCTACCAGTACCTCATCCAGAAATTCGCATCCCCTACTGTCTTTAACGCACGGCACAGTCAGCAACGTTTTGCATCGTACGACCCGACATTTCGGTGCCAGCAAATGAATACGAGGGAAATTATCCGCACCACTCAGCTTTCCCTCCTTACTGTTTACCATGCGTCATCACCATCCCAGAAATCCACCGACTTTTCTGGGATTTTTGTTTGAAAGCCTTCGTAACACCATAGTTATGCATACCAAATTTCACCGCAGAAGCTTTCTGGCTCGTAAGTTCGAACCTTCCGACGGCAAACATGCAGAAGCACATGCACAAAAAAAAAATGTTCAAACGGACAAACCATATGCACAGACATGATCGCCTCGTAACGCGCCTTCATTGCAGCGAAAATCGCACAAAGGCAACAACCACTCCGTGTACGTGTCAATGTGAAAATGTGTTACGTGTACTAATTGATCGTTACAATGTAAATAAAGCGTTCAGTGATCGCGATACAGTGTTGTCGGCTCGTGTGGAAAATAGGTTATCAACTATATAACCCTTTTGCACTGCTTCCTCTATCACTTACACGCTTCCCGCTGAAAGCAAGCAAGCTAACCTCACAAACTTCACGCAGGTATCTCAGGGGCAGCTAACAAACAGAACACTAGAGAAACCGTTAGGCGGCGTTTACGGAATACAGTTGAAACTCTGGCCAGCCGTCTTTCCGGAATCAGTTGGAAGCAAAATATTAAAATATTATTCGTAATTTACATCCGTCGTCACGATATTAAGGTACTAGGAAAACTGCTAAATTTTATACGCTAACAATTAAAGGAGACAAAAATAAACATTACTTTGAACAAAACCGAAGTACAAGTTTTCTGCAAAAGAGGGATTTTGTTCGAAAAGCGCGTCATGTTGCGGAACAGACTATTTTTCAGCCGCTGCTGAGTGTGGCGTTTATATTTCGGAAGACCCTAGTGTTTTCGATGGGAGAGACTATGCCCAGATGAAAATTGTCTTTTCGCCACACTCAAGAAATGATAGCAAAGGGGCTATAAGCGAGAGAGGCCATGTCTAAGGGAAGGGTGCTTTCTTTAAGATGATATCGCAGTTAACATAACAACGGCGTACACACATGTATCGACTAACTATCGCTGTACAACAAACTACACTTCGACCAATAAATTACTAGGTGCGATCGTTCACCCTGCTCGGCTGCAAAAGCCCGCCATTCTGGCTCCCAGTATACGTTCTCTTTTAATTTCGGCTTCTGAATTCTGAAATTCCCCTACTTTAAAGGTTCAAACTTCACAAATAACTACCAATTCAATCAGGACTTTTCAGATATGTCAATAAAGTAGACATTACAATTGAATTCCGCAAAACAGATAGAACAATGTGGATGAAAAGCACATTCAATATTTGCCCATTACAGACATCTCAAGAGCCGTACGACACTCCGTAAAGAATGTGTCAAATCCTCACTGCAATGCACGTAAAGAAAAAAAAAATTAGAGACATTCACCAGAAGTAAAAGAAAACAGAAACGTTTTCTGACAGCGAAAGAGACAAAGAAAACAATAACTGTATTACATGTAGCGAAATTTCAGCTCGCATATTTCAGTTACTGCTAGAAATGTTAAACAAAAAGAGAGGGCAAGAAACTTAGAAACTTATCTTTTAAAAATTCCATAAAATCTTAAGATGAACTCAACGTTTTCTTTCTCAAAAATTTGGTAAACATGCAAATTTAAAGATATCGTTTGCCAAAATCTCAGAAGCATCATTTCGAAAAAAATTCGCTTGAATCTGTCACTGATTCAAAATAAAAAAGAAAGGAAAAGCAGCTAAATAAAGCTTAAAAATGCACGAAAAAAATGAGACTAGACAAATTCAATGCATATGAAAATGCTTGCGAGAGCAGAAATTAGCATAGCATCATCTAGTGAAACAAGCCTTTCTCGACATCGATTTAAAAAAATCTTCGCATTCAATCATGCCCACTCCTAAACAGAATGAGTATCAGAATAGCGTTCATTTGAATGTATCAAATTATGCACACACATTCCGTTAACGATAATCAACAGTATCCTCGAGAATAACAATCGTGATAAGCGAACAAACACACTGCAACTACCATCTACATTCACATACGAATTGTTTCATTCATGAAAGCTGCGCTTGTTTAATTGACGACGTCGTCGATTAATAAACAGTTTCAATATGGAACACCGAATGGAATAAATTCCACAGAGAAGCTGTTCAATGGGGAGAGAAATCAACAGCATAAATAAAACGCTCAAAGCATCACATGACAAAGAAATACATGAACAATAATAGTGAATTAAAACAAACAAACAAACAAACCAGGATAGAGACCACTGAGCGTTCGACGAATCTGTTTGAGACCGTCTGACCTGATAAACAACAACCGTATGACGAGTTAATGAATCAGCAAATAATAAAGAAAAAAGCATACCACTGCACCTATAATCACTTAGAAAGTAGCAATCTCTTCTTCGACTACAATTTTTTTCTGCTTTATTTGGAATGAACTGAACTAGTAATTGTTTAGACATACTCGAAAAATCTTCAACTGTTGGTTTTTCTACTGGGAAGGAATGTCCAAAAGATAGAAATAAAAAACAGAAAAGAGTAAAGCATAGACGAGAAGCACGATGTCGTGCCAACGATGTCACTATGAAAATTCAATTATAAAGTGCTGCTGTCCTCAAGTCATTTCCATTTTCGTGTTGGTATTTTTACCGTGGAGATTGTCTGTGGGAAATTATCCACAAAGAAGAATGCCATAAAAATCCCTAGCAATGTGATACAGCCAATTAGTATCATCAAAACTGTAATCAAATGTGGCATTATGTTCAAGGAATCAAGAAAATTACAAATGTAGCAATTTCGGCACACATACATGGAATAACACGGAACCTTTTAATTACACAGAATGGCACATACATGGAAACCTTTAAATTATCACAACGGAAGTTCAGTGCAGATCAGTGAAGAAACTATCGCCCGCAAAAAACTCGTTTAAAACTCAATATATCCGCACATTACAGAAAACAGTTTTCGACGATAACGCCTATCGAATGGAAATCATTTTGTTCTCGTTAACCAATCTACGCCATCACAAAAATTTTGATGCACTTTCCCTCCTAATTGGAAAAGGGATATATATTGCTTTAGTAATTTTTTCAGCAAAGCAACGAGAAAGATGGAAAGGAAGGAAATACGAGCCGAACTGATTTGAAGAAACAACAAGTTTTCTTGCTAGGACATGCAACATGAAATAGAGCAAAACGAAATCGGTGACAATTTAAGCAACGATTAACACATATCCAACGCACTGGCAAGATTCGTGATGTCAACAATAAGCGGTACGATGTCCGAAGAGGGAGAAAATTCAATGGTTAGCACGAGATCCAGTCTTGAGAACACGTGCAGCACCATCGATGCCCTTCTCTTATACCGCAACAATCGCTTCACCTCTTTTGTTGCGCATAGTTGCTGAAAATTTACTGTGATGTTGCTCATCGATGAAATAATTCATTTAAACGACTGCTGTCTCACTGCGTTCCAAACGATTATATTTTCTTACTTATTTATTTGTTAATTCGCAAACATCGGCCAAGCCATCTGCGACTGAGATAATTACAAATCTATACTTAACGATGAATCCATATTTATGAAAGAGCTAAAAGAGAAGCTCGCATAAAAATATTTGAGTATCAAGCAACTACTTGCCTCAGCCAATAGGCGACTATTTAATCCGCTATACTCTGCCAGCTAAACTGTAAATTATTTCGCGTAAGAATTATGCTAATAGCTTTAAATGAATAATTTCACCTTCGTCTTAGAGCCGATGCTTTATAAATGAAGAAACATACGAATGATATGGCTATGTGTTGCTAGCAATACCTGTGCTCCTAATTTCTACAATCTATATTCTCGTCAATACTTGACCCTTTTTAAACTGTCACCACTTGCATACACTGAAATCCTATAATAGACGAGCGACATGTCACCTCCATTGCTCTGTCCAAGAAACCTTTTTGATGTTTTCTGCTAGGAACTCTTCTTTTAAAAACTCTTTACTCCAAAATTTGCAGCTAAATAATTTCTGAACGGTGACAGCGTTTTCAGCTCACATTCGCCTCTATTTCGTCGTTTCTAAACACATCTAGAAAACTCATCGACAGCGATATCAGAATACATAAAGATCGATAGAGCAGCATGCGTAATAAATAAACAGACAAGAAGTAACGCACTTACCCTGCATTCTTTGAACGAGAATCCAAGTAGACGTTCAAGAAGATCATTCTCAATGGTACAAAACAAATCTCGAGCTGTATGGTCGGTGACCAACACGTTTACCAACCACCCGTCCCTTGACACCTGCAGCGAGCCGACCACTTCGCAACTAATGGGCTGTAATGAAATATCAATTGCGAACGACACAGCGAATAAAACGATTTACGACACAAACCATGAACATCTCCGAAAACCCACCAACCAGGAGAAAACGAAGTCGACCGCAAGAAGGAAATCGTATCTAGCTTGCCGACTTGAGCGGAGAGAGGAGTGAAGAGAGAGGGGAGAAAGAGGAAAGAAAGGGAGAGAAGAGAGAAGAGGAGGGAGAATGGAGAGGAGAGAAGGGAGAGAGAGGATAGACAGGACAACGAGGAAAGGTAAAAACAGAGAAGAGGAAGACAGGACAGGAGAGAGGAGATTCGCTTGCAACTGCGGAAAAAAAGCTAAGGGAAAAGAAAAGGGAAAGACTTTTCACTGAGGCCACATTACAAAGCGCAAGAAAATTCGGGAACGGAGAAAGGGAGGCAGGAGGAAAGGTAAAAACAGAGGAAGACAGGACAGGAGAGAGGAGATTCGCTTGCAACTGCGGAAAAAAAGCTAAGGGAAAAGAAAAGGGAAAGACTTGACTTTTCAGCCACATTACAAAGCGCAAGAAAATTCGGGAACGGAGAAAGGGAGGCAGGAGGAGGCGGA
>JPKZ01002205.1:92111-113301 GCA_000803305.1 Toxocara canis
GGGAGGGACGGGGAAGGGGATGAAGAGAGGTCAATGTTCCCATTTGTATACCAAAAGAACGCAACGCGAACCAAACGTTATTCTTGTCATTAAAAATTTGGAAAAAAAGCTAATAACTCAAAGATGATAAAGAAATTCAAAGATCGATAACATCTCGGAAGCAAGTGATTACCGTGGAAGGTGATAACGAAGCAAAAAATAACACATTTTGCTACGTTTCTTTTCGCAACCTCTGTGTAAAGTCGTCAACCGTGGTCTAATACATATATTCATAGTATCTGTTCCACTAGCGAAGGTTGCAAAGCGATGCAAACGCAGCTGTAATTTCATCGATTCCCGTATCGATGCAGCTGACAACCATGCCCACGAATGACTGTTCTGAACAGTTTTGCAACGCTTAGTGGTCAGCCTGCTGGCGATCCGCTGGGAAATCAGCCGGGGATCGAACCCAGGTCTTCCCGCGTACGAGGCAGGAGCTCTATCACTGAGTTACTGCCACCCCATACATGGCAATATTGCGCAAAAAACGCGGGGACAGATATGCGCTTTTATGTGCTCCATTTCATACAACGCTTAGGCACATCAATTTTCAACAATTTTTTTTGGCCACCGTTTTCGAGTCCCGGACCAAATTCAGCCAATCACTCGCTATTTGATCCGAATAGTTGCAGATAAAGGTTTTTTTTGAGAATAAAAAGTCTAAACCGAATCGGCTGAAAAACCAATAAATGAATGAGCCTATCCACTCCCTCCTCGCCCCTTCGCTCGTTTACGAACTTGGTTTATGACCTTCACTTTCAACCACTTCAGTTTGCGAAGTGATTCTTTTCCACATTTTTTATTCTCTTTCCAAACGATTTCTTCATGCCGATTGGGATCCAACTGAGAAATGGCAATTCAGTTTCTCCTTTCAGCTTCGACCGGCGGCCGATATGCTGTAATAAGTCCATTTGTCGAGCGAAAATAATAAAGATTCATGAGCTTTGTTGTGCTTATAGTAGCTAAGTTCTCGCAAATTTCTTCCAATACATTCGCGCCAGTAGTTCTTGTTAAAGTGTAAAAATGTATGCCCATACAACGCGCAATGGCCGTTCACATTTTAATTCGAAAAAAAAATTAATCGATGCAGCTGACAACCATGCCCACGAATGACTGTTTTGACCAATTTCTGAAGGCCTGGTGGGCAGCCTGCTGGCGATCCGTCTGGGAAGCATCCGGCAATCGAACCCAGGTCCTCCTGGAGCTCTGCCGCTACTGCCGCCCCCAAGTGATGGTTAGGCTTTCGAAATAAACTGGAGTTGATATCAGCCTTCATGCCAACACTCAAACTGACCTGAATTCTCTTCCTTTGTGCGATCATCCAGAACACGCAGCGACGATGCACCTCAGCAAGTGTCGTGATCTGCAGGCGAACGAAACGTGCGACAATATCGTGATCGTTATCGCATGAATCTATTCGTCCTTGCCGGACTGTTCGCGTATGAAACAATATGAAAGGTCTTCTGGAAGCCGTTGTACGATCCTTAGATGATGAGTTACCAACACCGCATCCTTCAGTTTCGATCATCAAAACCTTAAACAACAACTTCTTCTCCATTTCCAGTTTCCGCATATAAATAATAGACGCCTTTACGATGAATGCGCTTGTTTCAGGTTTCTCCTTCAGTTTCGATCATCAAAACCTTAAACAACAATAACTTCTTCTCCATTTCCAGTTTCCGCATATAAATAATAGACGCCTTTACGATGAATGCGCTTGTTTCAGGTTTGCTTGTCAAGCTCTCTGTCACCTGCCTCCCGTCCGATTGGAATTTTGATGAAACTGGGCATACTGTAACACATAATGTAACGGGACAAAAATACCGTCTTCTAAGACATGCACACAACTAAAATCGCGGAATGTGCATGAAAATCCGAAATTCTGAAAATCTGGAACCGCAATTCTATGCACCCCCAATGCACATTCTTAAGATGTATCGTTTAAACTCGCACATCTTTCTCAATGCCTACGGAAGGCGAGAAACTAATAAAGAATGAAAGAAAGACGTTCACCATAGATGAGACATGGAAAAATGGGAAAAAGTATCTACTAAGTAAACTCAGTTCTGTAGACACGTGAACAACTGCAACAATGTCCTTTTATGACGAATAACAATGAACCGCTCGAGAATGATTGAACATTGCTTTCAATTTGGCTAAAACAAATTATAAATCATTTATGAGCCGCTTCAACGAGAACTATTTTGGGTGAAGAGTTATATAAAGAACACAAAAGTAGTCAAGTTCAGAGACACGAATGCAGTGGTATTAGACGGAATGTTCGAGGTGAAAGGTAACTTAGAGAACCTAAATTTGCAGCATAAAAACCATTGAAAGCAGAGACGAACCTCGCTGGCATTTGAAGGTGTTTGAGGAACGCTCTCGAAGAGAGCACCATGTTGTGCCGTTGCAACAGAAACAGTTTCGTTCGATGGGCGCTGTTCTTCTAATGGCCGCTTTCTGCATGTTAATGGAAGATGACGACCAATATCGCTAACTTAAATCGACTGATTCCACATTTGAAAAACAACCGTACAAAAAAAAATGAACTGTTGCCTTAGAAAGACCAACAACAGTTATTTAAGGGAAATCTCTCCTAGGTGGCTCAATTAAAAAGTGGTAGTGATCGGACGTCTAATCCTTTCAAGCGAAAAAATGCTATAATAATCCGCTTACGGCACTGACTTTTCGCACTCAAATTCTCTGATTTCAAAACGAGTGATACATCGGGAACTTCAGTGGTCGCAACCACAGACGAGTATGTCAAATTCCCTCCTCCTCTCCCCACACCCCCCTCAATCAAATTTTCGAACTTCACTGGGATCTCCGTCAACATTTCTTTCTTTCATTCTTTATTAATTTTTCAACTGACCGTCAAAATCTTTAGCAGAACTACTCAAAAAGCGAAATAATGTTTCTCTATATCGCGCCATCTAATTTTCGTTTTATTTTTCTACAGCTACAGGCAGCATGCTTTTGCATCGCTGAAATGAAGCAATCACGCCATGCCTACCATTTATGCATTAACTCTCAATGGTGTACGTCAATGACACAACAATCATCGAAAATCATTCCAAAATTTCTTGTCAATTCCATCCACTCCAGAATTCTCTAGTGGACATAACTCGAGGAGATTAGCTGATAGACGATACCGGATTGTTCATTTGCGGGTAACCGTGATGAGGAGTAAGGAAGGAGGGAGACAACTGAACTGGGCAGAAAAGAAAAAATTTAAAGATTGAGAAATAACTGGGATGGCTTTCTACTGACCTGCAGCGTCACCATAAAAGTAAGACTGAAAACAGCACAAAAACGTGACCGATTCTAGAATTCGCTGCCCAAACAACTTTTTCTGCCGAAAATAAATGTACGCAAGAACCTGAGGCTTCAGAGATACGAGCGTATCTAAATTTGCCTAAATTACAGATTCGATTTGCTCATGAATCATCGCTAGGCACTACTAGTCCGACTGGGACACTGTATTGTGTTATTATGCTTATGTATATCTTCATGTAATTAACAGCAATGAGTGGGCTACCCGAGAATTTCAAAGTTTTTGAGCGATTATTCCCCCAACCAACAGAACGACCTCACAGGAGAAAAGTAAACAGCTTAGCAAAACTCAAGGAAAAATCGCACAGAAATGTGCGATTCTGGATAATCACAGCAACTGAAAGCCTGCATCAAGAATCGCTATTTGTGGTTCACCTTCGTTATTCAACGCACTTTTTCGATCAAATAGGATTTCGTTTCTTTTTGGACGTTGATGGCAACAACGTCAAAGTGAAGCGGCGCATGGAACTGTCCGTATTTGCAGCTGGCATGCAGTGAAAAAAAAGTAATTTGATCGTCATCATATTTTCTAGCAACGAAACCCACGTCTATGGTGGACACTAAACGAAAGAAATTTCTGATTAACGGTACCTTTCTTGTTGAGAAAACCCCGCTTTCGCTGCAGTTTCGGACGCTTTCCATCGCACCTTTCCCCCTCCCCCCTCCCTCCCGCACTCCACTCTCGCCTACAACTCATACAGATTGCCGACGTCATGGCATGAGATAAAAGATTAGTTACTTTGTTGTCCGAAGTGCATGGTATTCTGCATCGGCTGCCCATCAGTAGAAGGTCGTATCGCTGCAGGAGTTGCCAGTGCGCTCCTGTCGTCCAGTTGCAATAAATTTTCGTGCGACAACTCTCCAACTGTGTTATCCGAGCCATCTCTTATACCGAGAGTGTTCCAAGGATGCTGCTAAACAAAATGATTTTGAGTATGGTTTCGAACATACCTTTGAAGCTCTAGCACAATACTGTGGAACCTGCATGAAAGTCTGGATCATACACTGCCCCTCCCCTTCCTGATATTCCGTCCGACGGCAGCCAGCGAAGACGTTAATAGCATCTGAGCCACCAGGCAGATGGTAGCCAGCGAAGACGTTAGTTATTCTGCGAAAAAAAGTGTCTGAGGATGCCTTAAGCCAATAAGCAAATGTCATGATACACCTCAACAGTATTTTCGGAAGAAAAACGCACTGAATGCCGTCATTCCGCACAGGCCTCAGAAATACTGGCCAACTAAATTTAATGAGCTTTTTTTTGCAATAAAAACGCTGCTAGTAGCACGTTGCAGGATGTCAATTTCCTGAGAGGAAGTAACTTCCTCACTGGCTTCGCCGGTTTCGGAAAACGCTATTTTAGGGTACCTCTTCCGACTTCCGACATCACAGCTCTCTTAAATTTTAGGGTACCTCTTCCGACTTCCGACATCACAGAACTGAAGTATGAAAACTTATAAACAGTGATTGTTTGTGATAAGCGTACGTATTCATGGGATGATTGCGCCAAACAAAACAGTTGAAGACTGAGGTGATTTAAACGATCGTCACTTCTCGCATGCTTTCGTATCATTGAATAAAAATGAATACAAAACTTTGTTATGGTTATGAACTGAAGTATGAAAACTTATAAACAGTGATTGTTTGTGATAAGCGTACGTATTCATGGGATGATTGCGCCAAACAAAACAGTTGAAGACTGAGGTGATTTAAACGATCGTCACTTCTCGCATGCTTTCGTATCATTGAATAAAAATGAATACAAAACGAACATGAATACAACAAAGATGTGAGACCATCCAGTTTAAATTCATGAATATCTCGAATTTCAAGTTATATAACATCAAAGCAGTCCAACTTAGCAATAATTATTTCTCAATCCGTAGCAGACATATTATGCCTTTATGCTACAGATTTCAAAAAAAAAAATTAGCCCACTTGATCGGAATCAAGGTTCACTGGCCAAAGATTATCGCAACCTTGAAGTTCACTCACTCAATTTTGTTTCCTCCTTCTACTGAAGCGACCATGATCCTATCGAAAACAGTTGAAATATTGAGAATGGGACTGAATTCTCAATATTGAGGTGCTGGATGCGGAGAGATATGGGAGAGGATTGAGGGGGGCGAAGGAGCCGAATGAGAGGAAAAAGATGGGAGAGGAGATAATGTACAAGTCAGAAAAGCCCAATTAAAAAAAAGAACGCGGAACTTAACGAAGATTTCAGGACTACGTCAAGCAAGAAAATAAAATTTACCAAGTTGTTGAACTGCAAATTTTTATTCCAGATTAGAAAAAATGAATGGAATTGTGCGGTTATAAAATGAAATTCAGAAACGAACTCATAGCACAAAAAATATTCGAATAAGCTTCAAAAGGTTTTCATAAAAAGTACTTCACAAACAAACCCGATGGTCCATCCTTGCCACTTTGCCGTTCGCACAAGGCGTTTTTTGGATGGACGCATTAAACGGTCCAAAATTCCTGAAAGTGGCAAGAGCTCTTAAAAATGCAAAAACAACAAAACACTGCTCTTTCAATGCTATATGGAAGAGTGACTCTTGGATTAGCAAGGAGAATCAAAAAGAGCCGAAATTCTGCTCGCAACCGGCGAGTGCTTCTTGTGGGGCACTTCTAGGTTCTTCTCTACCTCAGCGGTCAAAAAGTAAGAACCAAAACCCCACACACAGTGAAGGTGTGAAACGACTCCAGCCTAAACAGAAGTAAAACTATAACAACCTTGAACAACTTCTACGATTAAACAACATAAACAAACGCAGAAAGTAGGCGTCCTAAACGATATACGATACCTTTGCACATTTCGATTAGCGTTAATCCAAGTCGCCGGAATAATTCCGCTCTCCTCGTAACAGCCTTCTAAACCAGTTGGTGTTTTGCTGCTATTTCCGAACGTTTTCCACATACCCTTTTCCCCCAATTCCCATTTCCTAGCAGCGTTATTAATCGCCAGTTGCAAGCACGAACGCTGTTGCGGACGGTGTTCATATGCATTATTCTGTCCAGGCAATACAATCGAAGACCCTTGTGTATTTCTGCCTCCTATGGCATTCTGGCTGGCTTCTGCTTGTCCCACAAAACCTGGCTGCGCATCGACACTTCTTGTCATATGTGGTGCAGCATCCAGCTGCCTTTCAACTTTTGATTGTATATAGTTTTCTTCACGCAGAATTTGGCCAATTTGTGCTTGTCTCTCAACGTTGGCTTTGCTGCTGTCGATCTCTCCATTGCGCGGTCTTGACAGCTTCACAAAGGAAATTTTTTTAGAAGCAGAAGCGCCCGGGCGCTGGCAAGCAGTAATTGTCGATAAAGAAATTCGGCCCAAGCTTGAAGCTTTTTGGAAAACTTGAGAAAGTCTTGACGATGACTCATTTATCGACTGAAGCTGACCATTACCAGAACGGCTCATACTGTCAAGCGCTCGGATACGGTAATACGGAAGTCGACCTGAATTCTTCAGCGCTGGGTCTTCAAGACAAACAGATTGAGATGTCTCTTCAAGTTGTTGAAGCTGAAAACTATCCGACCGGGCCACACAATCTAACCCTGCAGTTCCATTACAACCAGGTCGATCCAGATCTCTAAGCGGTGGAACCTGGCGACAAATCGATTGGCTTACATCTTCAGATCGTTGGACTTGTTCATATGACTCCACATTTCCTGGCTCTGGCAAGTGCCGAAAACTGGAATTACCCGTCGCTTCATGCGCCGGTATCTGACGCTTGCTGACGACGTCTTCAAGCAAGTGGACTGGTCGAGAACTAGATCGAACCAAACAATCATGGGTTAGAAACTGGCGACCATTCAACCTTTCTGCACCTACGGTAATGAATGACCGACTGAAAGCTTCGCCGGAAATCGATTGGAAACCTTGCGTTCGTGGTAGACCTTCAACTGATTCGGCCTTTGCAGCAGAGACATCGTTTGGAGCATTGGAGTCAAGTGGTGGTTTGACAACGACGGTTTTTGGTTGCGATGTTTTCAGTTTGCGTACTGGAGCAAAATAGGAAGTTATACAACGCATACCAAGCAATTCGCCGTTTCTCCTGAAAAAAAAGCAGCAATTTCGCACCAACTGCTTCACCAAACAATGAGCAACTGACCAGCCGTACCTAGCGTCCAGTTTGCAGAACTTCCTAAGCATTCATTCGAAGTACAATAAAAACGTTAAACAATACAATGCCCAGCTCGCTGTTTCCATTTTCCCCTCCCCTCCCCATGCGGAGAGATATGGGAGAGGATTGAGAGGGGTGAAGGAGCCGAATGGGAGGAAAAGGATGGGAGAGGAGATAACGTACAAATCAGAAAAGCCCAATTAAAAAAGAACGCGGAACTTAACGAAGATTTCAGGACTACGTCAAGTAAGAAAATAAAACTTATCGAGTTGTTGAACTGCAAATTTTTATTCCAGATTAGAAAAAATGAATGGAATTGTGCGGTTATAAAATGAAATTCAGAAACGAACTCATAGCACAAAAAATATTCGAATAAGCTTCAAAAGGTTTTCATAAAAAGTACTTCACAAACAAACCCGATGGTCCATCCTTGCCACTTTGCCGTTCGCACAAGGCGTTTTTTGGATGGACGCATTAAACGGTCCAAAATTCCTGAAAGTGGCAAGAGCTCTTAAAAATGCAAAAACAACAAAACACTGCTCTTTCAATGCTATATGGAAGAGTGACTCTTGGATTAGCAAGGAGAATCAAAAAGAGCCGAAATTCTGCTCGCAACCGGCGAGTGCTTCTTGTGGGGCACTTCTAGGTTCTTCTCTACCTCAGCGGTCAAAAAGTAAGAACCAAAACCCCACACACAGTGAAGGTGTGAAACGACTCCAGCCTAAACAGAAGTAAAACTATAACAACCTTGAACAACTTCTACGATTAAACAACATAAACAAACGCAGAAAGTAGGCGTCCTAAACGATATACGATACCTTTGCACATTTCGATTAGCGTTAATCCAAGTCGCCGGAATAATTCCGCTCTCCTCGTAACAGCCTTCTAAACCAGTTGGTGTTTTGCTGCTATTTCCGAACGTTTTCCACATACCCTTTTCCCCCAATTCCCATTTCCTAGCAGCGTTATTAATCGCCAGTTGCAAGCACGAACGCTGTTGCGGACGGTGTTCATATGCATTATTCTGTCCAGGCAATACAATCGAAGACCCTTGTGTATTTCTGCCTCCTATGGCATTCTGGCTGGCTTCTGCTTGTCCCACAAAACCTGGCTGCGCATCGACACTTCTTGTCATATGTGGTGCAGCATCCAGCTGCCTTTCAACTTTTGATTGTATATAGTTTTCTTCACGCAGAATTTGGCCAATTTGTGCTTGTCTCTCAACGTTGGCTTTGCTGCTGTCGATCTCTCCATTGCGCGGTCTTGACAGCTTCACAAAGGAAATTTTTTTAGAAGCAGAAGCGCCCGGGCGCGAGGTGCTGGATGCGGAGAGATATGGGAGAGGATTGAGGGGGGCGAAGGAGCCGAATGAGAGGAAAAAGATGGGAGAGGAGATAATGTACAAGTCAGAAAAGCCCAATTAAAAAAAAGAACGCGGAACTTAACGAAGATTTCAGGACTACGTCAAGTAAGAAAATAAAACTTATCGAGTTGTTGAACTGCAAATTTTTATTCCAGATTAGAAAAAATGAATGGAATTGTGCGGTTATAAAATGAATCAAAACTTGAAACAAATGGTGGAAAATGCATGCAGTCGCTGCGAAATCCAAAAGCATTGTGATCGCACGTTGGCGAAATCGGAAAATCACTTCGCCCAATCAGTTTTTTTTTTGCTGTTAAAATAAACGAAATTTGAGTCAGGAAGCTAGTGCGGATTCTTCTGGGCCGGAAACCCGAAGCATAATATGAGCCAGTGGAGCGTTCAATTATCCATATTTTTGCAAAAAAGAAAGCAAAGACTTCTAGAACTGAAAACAACTAGGCTACTGCGACACTGTGGAGTAAGCGGATTAACGGTCTCTGGAAATCTACTCATCGATAAACTGCCACATTTGCTTGATTGGAAGCCCCTTCCCCTTCTCTCTTCGTCAGTATAAACTGTCTCGTCGATATATGCCTTCTTTAAAAAAAAAGACTACAAACCTCTCTCTAGCACGCGTTCCCCCTCCGATAAAACCCCTCTGAGTGCAGACACCCTTCTATGTAAAGATTTCAGTTATGAATAAAGTGACAAACGATACTGTCACCGTCAATATCGAAAGTGCAAGATTTAGTCATGAAATACAGTAAGCTATTCGCAGAAAAAATTTTGGAAATAAACGACATGAACAGTCCTCTCGATGGCCACAAAAACAAATCGTATTTTTGACCACAAGTGCCCCTCCCCATTCCCTTTCTCTCCTGTTGAATCCAAGCTCTCCCTTCTAGCTTTCCAAAACATAACTCAACCGCCTATAACCAAGCAAACATAATGTATCTGCGGTTCGCCAGAGCAGCGGATAAGCGTATTTTGAGAAAGCACCCTTCTAAGTTACCCGTTTCCCAGCGTTAATGATATCTAGCTGCACTTACTCTAATTCCACTGAGCATATCATGTCAACTGACATCAAATTTCATCAACAGTCCTCAAGAAAGACGCTAGAACACACACCTAAATGAGTTGAGAAGAATCATAACAAAGCTAGCTATCGCTATTCATAAGTTTCAGTGTCTTCGCAATCATGCCGGAAAACAATTTTTATCAATAAATAAAATTGTCCACTACAAGTGACTATTTTTGGTAAGCCGTGATGGTCTCGTCTCGGTTGCAATAGAAACATCCATATAAGAAAAACAATTGCTTATTAGAGAATCGCCGAGGACGGAGTTCTCTTCTATTACACCTTTGATGCTATGTTCTGAACATATTCATAAAAATTAATTACTTCTTTTTATTGTTCCCCTTGAGTTTCGAATACATTTCGTTTAAGGTAGTTCGGCTCAGCGTTTGCTTGTTCCATGCGGAACAATCGTCACTTCGATGTTCTTTCGCAGCTGCTCCCTTCTCATCATCAATTGTGGCCGATTCAGACAACTTGTGTGGGAGGATGGTCAAAGCGATACCATTTTGCACACTAATTGTTGATGCCCTTTCATGGCCATCTTGCTCTGCCTTCAAGTTCATGGCACACTAGCTGCGTAAAAATATACTCAATTTACATCAGTCATATAGAGTGTTTTGAAAAACAAAAGACAACCATTACCTTCATACTAAAAGCAAAAAAAAAGAAATACATATTTATTCATATTTAGAGCTTGAATTTCTTGACGTTTTTGGTGAGTTCACAATTGAAGTTCTCCTCCAGTTTTTAAGCACAAACTCTGATTCATCTTCAACAGGCTTTATGAAAACCAAACAAACTTTTTCGAGACGTAATGTGGATAAAGAACAGGTTACAAGGGTGAAATCATCGGTTGTTTTCTGAGCATCTGACGTCGCCTGAACCGAACCAAAGCTAACTGAACTATCCGCCACGCTCGCAGCACACCTCCGATCACCGACGCTAAAAAAAACAAACAGCGAAAGAATTTCACTGCAAACATTTCAAGCAAAAGGAAAAAAAACAAACATCTTCGGTGAAGTAAACAGCAGGAAGAAAATCAAAATCAGTCATAAATGTATACCACAGGAGCGCATCACACATAAGCCTAGCTCCACAAATTCCCGGACCTGGCTGTGATGTCAACCGCCACTTTTACCATCGGTTTTGCAACCTAATTTTCCTTGGTTTCCGGCATTTTTTCTTTTTCTCCTTTTCTCATCTATCCTCCTCACACCACTTTTTCACAGCTTCTCTCAAATGACCTGTGGTCTTAATTCAAAATCTAGTTGCAATCAGATGTGGAAGGAGATGAGCTCATAAATGAAATACTCGCTGTTTGGAAGGAGCAAAACAACCATAAGGCAAGAATACGCTGATAAATTCATCGAAACGATTCAGTGCACCAAACTCCTTACTATGTGAAACTGGTTTCTAGAACCAGCAAAATTAAGCTTATCTTTCCCGCGCGAAGAATAAATTTCAGGGATTTTTTTTGCCAAGAAATACAGCGCATTTGTGAAAATCAAGGCCAACGCGACCGACATATTCACAACTAGATTCTTAGGCAGTGCGATGTGTCACAATGAGGCCGCTTTACTCTCTCGCGCCACCCAGTTGCTCACCACCACCCCTTTTCCAATACAGTCTCCATCGCGCTCAGAGCCACAGCAACGAACATCTCGAGAAATGTTGAAAATATTGAAGTGGGATGCAGAAGAACGGTGATGATGACGATATCAGCACATGGCAGAACATGAGGCAATTTACAGTGAAAGATAAACAGGTAAAAACGAATGAATTCGACCATAAAAAATAACGACGCGGATCAAGACCAATAGCGGCAGCAGCGCCCAAAACTTCGCCTTCCCCTGCCGTAGCTAGTGGAAGCTTAACAGCCTCGCTATGAAAAGTGCCTTTCAGTTCAAAAAAGAATAATTCAATCGAAGACATAGTACACTCACGTGGATAGAAGAATTTCACTACCCTGCAACAGATAGATAAAACTGTTATTTTGCAAGTCATAGAGACCTTTCCCTCCCTCACTCTGTGAGGACTTCGAGGATCCTCACAGAAACAAAAGAGCGGTGGGCGTTTTGCCAATGCCTGACATTTGCTATATTTGCCTTCCAGTTTTGTTCGAGCGCCACGTTGTGAAGTTTACTTTTTCAAACCTACAACTTCATCATGCTTGATGAATGCGCTCAATTACTAAATGTTCAGAAAGCTGCAACAACATAAGTTAGATGCGTCTGAACTTTCCGAATGCCTCTTCAGAATAATGTGAATCTTGGCTACGAGCGTGATTACATCCAATTCTTGATCCAAACAAAACGATACTTCAAGAACTTGAACTAAACTTGCTCCTTCTTTAGAAGCCGCCTTCCCTTCACCGAAGCGGAAAACTTATGATCTTTGCAGACTTTAGTGAGTGTAATGCTACAGTACACTATAAATCAAACGCGCCCATACGTAAAATCAGAATACTAACGGAATCTTAGTGTCCACTGGGGTATCATCTCTGCTGTTTGTTGTAACTGCTATTGTTTTTGCTCCTAGATCCGTTTCAGTCACATCATCCTTTCCAAGTTCTTCGTTCAAATCCACAGACGTCTGTTTGCTCCTTCAATTATTTTCTTTGTTTAACCGAATAATGGGACGATTATTAGTCTCTGCTTGGGTTCCAAAAATAAATAGGATCGAAGTTCTACTATGGAAAAGCAGTTTTCTGAACTGGCAAGTTTGTTAACCACATACGAACGCAGCGAAAGGAGTTACAATACTTTAACGCATTGTAAGCATCACGATCTAACGGTTCATCTCTTTTCAGTGGAGTGAGCTTTCCATTCAGTTCCAGCTTATGATTTTAGTGTAGCACAAGCATCGGTTAAGCCAATAAACCCTCGACCCTGGGGTCACTGATTTCAAAAAACATGTAAGGAACACTTGAATCGCGATTTTACAGATGGCCTCTCTGGAATGACCTGCTCAAAGTTATTAGAAGCTTCCAAAGACATCTGACTTAACATCTACTAAAGGATAGGAAAATTACGAGATATCCATTCCAATATCGTCAGTGCCGCCTCGCCTCGCAACTGTCGCTTCAACAGCTTCGCCAATACCCATCTCATCTTCGTTTCCAGTGCACTCATCCGTTCTCTCAGTAGCCCGCTTGGTCCTTTAAAGCGTGCGCTTCATTTTATTGCAAAAGCGAAACCATCCACTCGTTTCATGACAACGGTCAGTTGACAAATTCTCGAAATAAACAAGGTCAGCCCAGAATCCTGGATGGAGAAACGGAAGACGACGGGACGACGGCGACAGCCGTCATGATTCGAGTGGATTTGAAAGTGCTTGGGTACAAGATGTATTTTGAACAACCTTCAGAACTGGACGATGGATGAAAGTAAATTTCAGCACTCAGCAAAATGATTTTAGAATAATACGTAAAATGCCAAAAAAGATTAGCTTGGCGAAAACTTGCTGACAGAGACAACTCACGACCGAACCATGCGCACCAGATGAAGAACTGTGTAACCTCCGGACCAACTACGACCAACAAATAATGCGGCATTGAGTAGCTGCATTCCTCAACATACTGCAGCCTTCGATCTGAGTAGCGCTGTGCTGTAGTGCTCATCAGTTGTGAAAACCTACATTTCGAGGTAAGCGATCCACTTAATAAGAAGGTGCACTCACTTTTCGTGACGTTATTGTACCTCTTTGTATTGCCATTATGCGGATAATTCTCAACTCTAAATTATTGAACCCACACGATGTATAATATTAGCGTGTATGGACCACGAAAGAATTTTCTCGTCCTAATTTGCAGACCTGGCTGGCTTTGAACTTAATTCCCAGTTTCGTTGGTGCATTATCTCACTTCCTTCATCTTCCCATTTTTTTCCTCTTATACCTACATCCCTCTCCCTTTTTAATCCCAGTGCTTACTTGTTTGAGGACGTCTCCAGAAAATCAGTTGCGACTTGCGATTATCGCCCTAAGTGGAGGACGGAAGGCGGGAGTTAGCAGTTAGCGAACTTATCTGTTGTACGCATTTGGGACTGCATTACTCTTTTCACTGCCACCCTCCAGATCAACCAAACAATAGAAAACAACCGACGCGCCGAAAGACGGAGGCTGCTCTTAAAAGGCATCAAAAAGAAAACTGGAATAGACCAAGAAGTGGAATGTAAAAGGAATGCCAGGCATGAAATAAGAACTGCAAGATGTTCAAAGAATTGAAGGAATAATCGAACCGGTATAAACTGAAAAACACTTTGTTCTCATCAATGTTTAATCTTCGTGCCATAACTCGAAGAGTGGCATTGGTGTCGCATAAGGCATCAATGTCTCCACCAAGCACTTGAGTGTTCGATTCGTTCAGCATCAACACGTTGCGCCGACACTGCACATCTGAGAACAAGTAGATCTGCAATTGATTATTTCAGTAAAAATTTCAAGAAAATTGGATTTCTTCGATATTTTGAAAAAATCTAAAGAAAATCCGCTATAGTCATGCACGTCTTTTCGCAGAGCTACCATCTTTAAACAGAAGACCATCTGCCAAGAAGGGATTACCGTTTCAACTGAAGGGCGAAATATCAAATTCAAACAATAGTCATCTATTAAAGGAAACATGACAAAGAGGAAATCCTCCGGGCGAATCATAGTCGGCGACTCGGATATGATATGTGCTTTATTCAATTATTCGTAGTATTAATTTACCCAAATATAGGGTTCAGCTACCTATTCATTTACCTATCATTCTATTCCTTCAAGTATTTGTCACTTCAGTTATTCAGTTTTTCGCCTAACAAAATTGCCATACCATACTACGCCACTTATCGCCCACCGCACTTCAGCCGTTTTTTTCCGCGGATGGTAAAGATGCCAGACAAGTAGATAAAATCTTTGTTCTGGTAACTCCTAGCGGGCCGACCAGAATTGCACATCCCCATCTCACTTCCTACAACCCACTTGCACAAACCTAGACGCTAAACATACAATTTTTTACAGTTCTAGTTCTATTCTGCCACCATCAATCCAAGTCGTTCCGAGTTTTGAACTCGTTGCAGTTGGCAACACTGATGTGCCAGCTACCGTCCTATTACAGGAAATCGTTCCCGTCTGAGATTTCAATTCCACTGCTTCGCAACCAGATTTTATTATTCCTTCGACTTTTTTCATTTTTTTTCTGCTCTCCTTCCGCATTTTTTCGCTTTACCGAGTACGTTGCGACTCGATTACAAAATGTTTCTACATCTTCCAACTAGTCCATTTTCCGACGGCGAAGAGAAACGATAAGTTCATCTATTGTTGGTAACCAGCCAATCGAATTATACGGATTCGGAATTTACGGCAGATGCTCATTCACCTTCATGCCGGGAGAACACTTCACGCTGAGACCATCAATATCACCCATGCTAATGGCACGCAGCCTTCGCTGACCATCCGTTACCTCCATGAGAAAAATCGACCGACTTTTCCATTTGTCCTGAAAATCACCGGCGTGGAAACTAAGACTGTAAAATGCTCCTGTGACCAGTTGGGATCACAAATAATCCGAAAAAAAAAAAGCGAAATCAATTTTTCTATTGCTCAAAGACAGATACAAACAAGGTCATCTTCTTACTGTGTCGCCATTTCAAGATAAGAAATGGGCGACATATGGTCGAATATCAACCCACTGAGAAAAACAGTGAGAGAGAAGCAAACAGAAAATGAAAGACATATAGTTAAGGACATGCAACGGTCTTACAGATTACAGCATGGAAGCACAGCGATCATGCATGCTCGAATGTAATATGTAAAGCCTTAGAAATGGGAACCAAGCGATTCGCAGATGCGATCAAAAGATACGCCAAAAAGATCGGCAAATTTCCTTGGAATTTGGCTTCGGAGCGACCCATTCTCTGTTTGCTTTACCTGCCTGCTACCGAGTTATCGCCACAAATTCTTCAACATTCGTACTTGCTTAAAAAGAAAGTGCACCAACTATCTGTGATAGTCTACTCAAAAAAAAGAAAACACGCGACATAAGACTACAAGCGGCGCACGACAGGTGTACGACCTTCCGTGCTAAATTATGGTACCGCACAACATTCGATGAGTAGACGCGGTTCCAACCAGGAATGACTGCGTGAGTGTTTTTTGAACAAGAATGGTCTTTATTCACATGAATAAAGAAAAACGCACGCGGCAGTAATATATGTAGCAAAACTGTACCGACATAAATGCAGCTGTACGAACGCAGGTTTAGATGAATTGCACATATGTACATGAAAGAATCGAAAGCAGTGAGCAAGGAATGGTAAGGAAATGAGTTGCTCATGTGTACATAGAAGGAGGGGAACCATTCAGCATAAGACGGGAAACAAATGATACAAATGTGAGATGTGACTCAAGAAATTAAATGAGCGATTGTTCTAAAGTCGAATGAGTTGAGGCGGTTCGTGAATATGGAAAGGCTCCGCGCTTCAGCGATCCTTCGGGGAAGTTCGTATCCAGATACGGACAGCTCTGAGCTGCAGAGGATACTGTTCATGGAACAGGTTTTGCGCGCTAATTGATTACGATGGGGTTGACGCCCACGCTGATCAAGAAGTGTGAGTAATTTCCACGGGTACATCAGAGGAACCTCCGACGATTTTGAAACAGAGGGCCAGGACAAATTTAAGTCGGCGATACTCCAAAGGTTCGAGATCGAATATCTTCAACCTAGTTGTATAATTAGATGTATATGGCCTCAAGAACAATTTACCAAATTCCATATGAGTATAATATTCTTGCACGTTTTCAACAGTTTTAATATCATTCGTGAGGTACGGTGACGCATGTTTGCGTACAGTATTCTACTATGGAACTGCAGTGCGCAATATACGCTTTTACGGTAATGTCCAATACATTTGTTCTCCAATGCACGTAAGATACAGTTAGCCACCTTTAGCGCTTTCATAGCTACTTCAGTGCAGTGCAAATTCCAGTGTGAATTTGGACAAATCTTGACTCCAGGATCGCGGATCCCATCATCCGCCAATGGCAGAACTTTGTTGTCCTATCACACGAAGCATTCGTGATGGAAATTAACATGGAGGACCCGGCATTTGCAAAACTCATCCATTTCTTCCACGTTTTTTTCTCGTTATAGCATTGGCGCGTCCACAATAGTGTATTATTTTTTCCAGCCATTTTTTTTTTTCGGAATCGCCTTTTAGAACACTCACACGGAGTATGCATTCTGATTGGCGGCTGATGGAGGAAACGAAAAATGATCCTGGTCGCCAGCAAGAGCTCAAGATCATGGGTTAAGGCATTCTGAAAAATTACCGTTGCTCCTCCGCCTCCGTCTTCTTCCCTCTAAAAAATATCCTCGAAGTGAGAAAAGGTGCGGTAAAAAATATCTACGAAACATTTAGCCATTACCGCATAAGGTAATGGTTACTAAATGAAAAATGTACCTCTTACTCGAAATGAGAAGCGGTGCGATTAATATAAGACTACCGACACCTCCCATCCCACCGCCAACTCCGTCTATACGGAAATAACTAGTAAGTAAAATACCAACATGCTGATCTTCAACGGCACCGCAATCGAAACCACTGTTATCCTCAAAGTGGTTGGTTAACGATCGAAATTGACTATACAATGATTCATTGATATCTAATATCCAGTTCATCTGAAAAACCATTGTAATATACGAACTGCTTTATCATGCACAGCTTCCTGACATCGAAACCTCGACTTTCAGTCACTTCGGTCGCATTGGTTTGACATTCTACTTTCTCTACTCACTGCTTTTTTTCTCTTTCTTTTTGATATCTATTTCTTTGTCTCACCTTTACAGCCTCTGTTTAAAGCGACCCGGAATTGGTGACTATCACCAACCCTTCTTCCTCGAAAAGGTAGTGCGTGAAAATCAAGCAATATTATAAAATGCCAAGGCTAACGCCCATANCTCTCCAGCAGTTATCACATTCTCTTCACTTCCTCCACTAATCTTCTATTTGTAACCAGAAACATTTATGTCTTTTGAAGAGTTTACTTGTTTTCACAACAAAAAAGAGTACCGTAAATTGCTCAATGCAGTCGCAGCATTTCCTAACGCCTATCTCTCACTCGTTAACACATTTACTACGGTCGTAAAGAGTAAGCCAAAAATATGAACATTATGTTTTAATATTTTCCACCGAAGTTGCGAAAATAAAACGGCTCCACTTCCATGCTTCGTTTAGGTAGCTTAACACTACATTCACAACGGCCCAAAAGTAAGAATGTAAAGAAATAGAATCACCTGCAAGACGCATCGGTGTTTCACAATAATCTTCTTTTCGTAAGGTGGCAACTTCAAAACGGGGCGTGTACTTGATGACAGCTCCGAAAATAGCCACTGCTCGTAAACTTGGTCACACACCAATGTGGCCTCCTGTAAAAATTTGTGCATTACTACTGACTCGGAAGGTGTGGTTAATTAGAAGCATAAGAGTGCCGAAAAGGCGGGGACAGTGCGATGTGTGGTTTTTATCCTCCCCGCTCCGTCCCTCTCCACCCTTCCCCATGCTGTCCGTCTCTTGCGCCCGATCGGGACGGAATTTTTTGGCGCTTTAGTTTTTTGGAATACGAAAACACTTGAGACTTACAATTACTTGCAATTTTAGTTATAAAAATATTTAAATATTGGCACAATTTTCGAACACCTTTTCTTTCATCTCCCCTTCGAATAAACTTAGCGTTAATCCCTTCAATGCATCCTTTAAAAGCTAGTTAAAAAGTCACAATCAAAGTTCTTCCAATGGTCCTCATTTGATTGATCGCCTCTACACTAGCGCTTACGGATAAAAGGCCGCAGCGTCGTGGTCTACGGTTAAGCTGGTCACCTTTTAGCCAAATCCCTGGAGAACAAATCGCGACATATTTTATATACAAATATACAAACAGGTGCGCGCGGTACCTTGAATGAATGAACAAACGAATGGACTGAACAAACAAACAACTGGAAGTCGACCAATCAGAGACGTTCACGGACAAAAATCCCAGCAAAATTCTTTTGTCGAATACGGTATGTCGATTTCGCTCTATTTTGTTCAACAAGACAAGTCGATTCCACTCCTTTTTGTCCGATGCAGTACATTGAATTCGCCCTTCTGCCTCATTACGAATCGCTTGTAGCTGAGCCACTTATATCGATATAGGACCCATATGTAGTAATCAAGCGTCCATGAAACCACTATATGTAGTAATCGTCCATGCGCGATTTGAATACATATTGTTATTTCTCCTCAGACTGTGTTATAGCGACGTACATCCTCCGCTCAGGAACAGAAACAAGATTTTAGTGAAATCAACATACGTTGTAAAACAGCAAACATTTTCCTTACAGCGTTAAGAACGCGCTGCTATCACATAGCGACTACGATCGTCTCACTTTCTTGCTTCATCTACGGAAGTTTGTCTGTGTTCAAAAGCGGTTAATCTTGTTTACTTCGAAATTCGAATTCCTTATATTCCCTCTCCAGTACTGTTGTCGCGCTCTTTTATATTGCAAATATTAAACAGTCTGAACTTGTTCCCTGTCTCATGTCTAAAAATATAATAGCACTCCACTGACCGTCAACCAAGCCTCTGGGCAGCTTGAATGTGCAAGCATAGAGCACCATGAAAAATTACTTGGCAACCTTTCGCTATGCCCATTTCAATGAATGCACCACACCTCGGTGCATAAACGCCCTGAGTCTGTCCATTAACCATTTGGTTTCACTAACCCAACAGAAGCGCACAGAAAAAACGGTTGTTATTGACGGTCGTAACGCCCAAACAGTCGGGTGGAGAGAGCAGGAGAAGGGAGGGGGGCAGAGGGATGAAAGAGGGAGGTCAGACGACCCTTCCTGTTATGAATACTTGGAATTTCCGACCCTTTTAGTGGTGCGTATGCTCAGAACATGCTAGTACGATTTCTAGAGTTATCCATGATCTTAAATTTCACATTTGAGTTCGCTGCCACTGTTAGCGATTTGCCAGTCCATTTGACTCCCCTTCCGGAATGCTCCATGTAGGCAACTGTCGTCCATCTACTTAAACTTCAGCATCTTTAAAGGAGAATGACATCGCTATAGACCAGGATCGACGACAAACGATCAGTATCGTCACAGTGCGAAATAAAGGACGTGCGCCAACGCATGAAATAAAGTGCGCAAACGCATACCTTTCCAAACTCGCGATTAAACTGGGCATTCCATTTTGACGTTAACGCAAAAAATTACGTTCTCCGGAAGCAGTACAATCTATTTTTAAAAAATATTTAAAGCCAACCTCTTCCTCCCACATTCGAACTTTCGCGCTTCACCGTCTCCACTCATCGTGTTACCAGAAAGTTAGTGCTCTCCAAGGTCCGAGAGTTCTTACGTTTCGGCATGCACATAAACGATTTCCGCGCACGATGCGAACCGGAAAAAAATATGGCAAGTAGATGAATATGGCAAGAACTTGTAAAATACAGGGAGGTGGTTCTGGATATGCGAGAAGACGAGAAAAAAGAAGTGGTACCATCAGACACCTTATTTCCCGCTACCCCGTATGATACTGAATAAATGAATGATTAGGCAGAAATTTTTCATGGAGCTGAGGAATGCACCAAACAGTCACCTAACTGCCAAAATCTCAAACTGGTCAGCAATCAAAAGCCCCAAAGTTTAAGTTGGTCCACTCCAGGCGTATATTAGCATACTCTATCAACCTCCCCTGTCGCAGATTTTTACGCATCGCCTATTTTTCGACCTGTTGTCAAAAATTAGAGCACCAAATAGTGTGTGGTGACCAATCACGAAGAATTTCATTAACATTGGCAATAATTTGGTTCAATCCGTTCAAAAGAGAATTTCCTGATGGCTTTTGAAATGTTATATTTTGACTGATGAATCATTTGGAATCATATTGCAAGCAGCCTTTGATGCAATTTTCAACTTGCATCCACATGCAATTAAACATCAAACGATTTTCCAAACTGCTTAGAGGATAATGAAAAAGAATTAGACTTTAAAAACGATTTTCGGTAGCTTTCTTTAGCAACAGAAGTGGGTAAAAGAGCCTTTTTTTGTGAAATATTTACATGGTCTTCAGAAATTTCGAATCTGATCATTTATGTAGGGAAAACTTTCGGAACGTACTTGAGTGAAGTGAGCCGATGGCTTTTGCGAAGAGGCGATTGATTACTACAGGAAATTCTTTGTTTCACTTCAGCGCTTTGCGGTCTCATGCAACAACGAGCGCTTA
>JPKZ01002205.1:122259-162679 GCA_000803305.1 Toxocara canis
AAAAAAAATGAAATGAGACCAACTTGTACAATACAATCGAACAGTACAGTATGTAATAACAATAAAAATTACATCTTTAATCTCGCTTCTCAATTATATTCTTCTAAAAATAAAAACGTATTTTTCTTCGTTTACCTTCCCAACTGTATATTCTTTTAGCAAGAGAACATTAACGAGACAGTCCCGTCGAAGCCACTTCTAACAGTGACTACACGAATATAGGCGAGCTCAAGGTTTCGAATTGAATGCTCATCAAACATACATTAGTATTTGATAAACGTAGCAGCAGAAAACACAATCTTGAAAACATGCAGCTAGCCAGAAAACTATTGTAAACGAACAATTCTAGTCTCTTTGCATCCTTCCATTGCTTAATGATTAATCATGGCAGCGAATAAGCAATTTTCGTTTATGACTTATGCAAAAACCATTATGCTTGCCCTTACGTATATTACTTATTAAGTCAGTGCTGCTTGATCAAAGGAAAGAGAGATTCCATATAGCAGAAGAGGCTGTGTTCATAGCGAAGATCATAATCAATGACAATCACTCATACGAACTCTGATCACTGTTTCCTTATCGTTCATTTGAAATGCAAAAGGCAACAGTGTAGCTGCACTAAACGTTGCATAACCAACGGAATAACTATACAGAGACATCATATAATACAGTTTGCAATTATCCGATATCATTTACGAGTGGCCTAATGGTTTTTGCCAATATGTATTAGCAACTACTAAAACGACAACATTCGTTAGTTGCCTTAGCAATCGCCTCAGCCGACGGTACAAATTTGCCGCTTAACCTATTCTTATAGGAAACATTGGTCAGACTTGAGAAATATGCATGACGTTTACCACGTCAAAAATGAGATGCGGTCGAGAGGGTGCAGCGGGAGTGCTGCTGAATATTAATAGTTGCCATGAACAAGCTACCAGACGGCACATTTCTCAACCGGATTCATTGGCGATCCGAGTGCACAGTGGTACGCTTCGGCGAATTCGATTCGATTCCGCAACGGAACGATAGCTCGATATTTACTCGGTGCATGCACGTCGGTCATAATTAGCTGCACATAATGTTTCGGCCTTACCATGGAACACCAATTCTGAACTCGAATAACTAATTTTTGATTATTAGACAAGCCCTGACTGCCTTATAGCATCTCAGGTCTTGGGATTTGATTGTTTTACAGCTTGCAGCCACTTACAGTTGCCTATTCATGCCATACAGAAGTGAGTATAATAAGAAAATAATGAGATTTTTGAAGTCCCGCTATGTTCTAGACCAGCCATATAATGAAAAAGAATTACGTTGTTTATGGGTAACTTAGATTAATCTGAGTATGGGCAACGCTTTCGAAGTAAAAGAAGAAAATGCTATGCGATCGCCCAATAACATTTCAGTTAGTTTGCTACATTCCTATAAATGATTATTAGCTGCTTCGTTTTTCAATCATTCCTTATTAGTACATCCTATTCGTTTTTCTCTAGCACGCTGCCACTCTCTAACGAATACTTTCATTCGACACATTTCATTTTCAAGTGCTTTTCCAGTACTGCATCTGCAAGGTGCACCATATGTGGCATGTGCCAGTGCCACGATACAGGTCACACAACGACCATTTTTGGATCTCACAGTGCTGTTTTATGCCTCCTCTCCTCCTCTCTTCCTCCTTCCCCATTCCTCCCTTACTTCTCTCACCTCTTAGGCGAAATGAGCCCCTTATGCACTAAAGATAATAAGTCCATAAAGTTTTGCAGTTCATTTAAGCTCTGATCCCGTATACTGTATATCTGTTCTTACTATTTGTGTGAAGGATATCATTCAGGCAGACAGACTATTTAATGCTAGAAATTACTGCTTGATTGTACCACGAAAACGGCTATTAAAAATCCAGCATCAAATTCCTCGTTGCTGAGCAAAAATTCAGGAGCTCATCGGTTAGCGCCCCCCGCTTTCACATACCTGTGACTGTACCCAAGTGAAACTGGTATCTTTGATGGTTTAAACTCAAAGAAGCTTCTAAAATTCGAGTACATTCATAAATAGTAAACAAACGTATTTGGCGGAAAGTGGTTAAAAAAACCAATGTTTTTCTTTCAGACGTGTCTAAAATTATTGTTTAATTACTTATTTCATTAAGTCCTTACGTTCGCGTAGGCTAGGAAGAACATTTGCTCGCTGGTATAATTTTGAAAACCGGGAAGAGCGGCCTCATCCATTGTCGTATTCCTTAGCCATGCCTTGTACGCCTGTAGAAATTGGATTAATTACATGATGAAGCAACAAATTCAAAGACCACATTTTCATATTTATCAGAGACCAAGAGATCGTTTTTTTTCGTTTAAAAAGGTGTCTCAAGAACAAAGAAAACAAATGTACACAATGTTTTAGAGTCTTGAAAGCAGATAACGATAAGTCAGAAAGTTCATTTGCCCATGCCGAGTTTTGATAAAACGTTCAGGTTTTCAAGTAATGATCCCTTCCTGACGGATTATCCATGGAAGAAAAAAATGCAAAAAAATCTCATAAGCGAATCGGATTCAGCACTTTATTGGTTATTTTGGTTTTATTTCTTGTTTTCAACTGAATGTATTTATTGCTTATTATTTGACATAGTTCAACTGCTAAAAGGATCAGCATTGCATTCGATAACGATAACGTTTATCACCCCAATTCATCTTCTTCGATCAACACCGTTAACTATAACATCAATCGTGGTATCAACTAATTGAAATGGTCATATCGGTCTACGATCGGCAGTTGTGCTAAGCATGAATATTTCGAATAAGGACTTGAAGCTGACCATAAGAGCAGTTTTCACGCCTCCATTATCAGCAATATTCTCGCCAACGGAAAGTCGTCCATTGAGATGAACACCCGCTTCTTCGACCTTTACTGCCTCATACTGTTTCACGAAACATTCGGTCTTCTCGTAGAACTTGTTTGCCGTTTCCACATCCCACCAATCGTTCAAATTACCCAACTCGTCATAACGCCCACCTGACGCAAAACCTCCGCTTAGAAATCACTACAGTAATTACCGCAAATCGTTACCGCAATCTAGGGTTGTTACCACTCGACTTTTTGGTTGCCAATACATCTAGGAAGCGTGCAAAAGTTTAAACAAAAAAAACCATGAACAAGATATCACTTATACGTAGAGGTAAAATAGTCAGCTATTTGCACTATCGTAACATCTTCACTACAGCTTTTGCAAATGAAATAAATCGAGTAAACCTATGAATCCGTTCGACTTGTTCCGCCATACAGTGTGACGGAACGAATCGAAACAAATGAAAATATGTCTCAAGCGGCTGGCACGACACGGACTTTGGCAATTCCGCCCACCTGTTCGACCAACCTCTTCAGCATCCAAAGGTCGAAATGGCGCACTGCTACTGAGAAACAGACAACCGGCCGCACAAGAATTCTAATAAAAATCTGTCCCCAGTGGTTGTAAAATACGCTGGAAATTTTTGAATTTGCAATTTTTTTGGTTATTTTACTGTGCCTGTACTGGTTCACAGATGCATACATCTGCATGAAAATTGGCATAGGAGGTCACTTGGAGAGGGAGGAGAGATGGCATTGTTTATGTTCATCTTCGTGACGACAGATTAAGTAGCCCAACATTTGAACCTGTCGAACAAATAAACATGCATGTATGAGCAATCACAACGTTCCGTAAGGCGCTCTGCACTTGCACATTTGCCACACACATAAAACCGAATTTCTAGCGCACGATTTGACTAAAACTGCATCCTCGTAATTTACTGGACTAGAATTCTGGGCCAAAATTTGGATGCGCCTTTTTCCGATTCATTGGCAACTTATGGTATGGAACCATCGTACCCGCAAAACGGCTGAAGTGTATATCATGAGAGTTCATTTGCACATTTTAGTTGCTGGAAGATATAAACCTTCTTTTCTTGAGTAGGAATTTCACCTTGATCGTCGAATGCGTGTGAAACTTCATGGCCGACCACTGCACCAACCATCGCATACGTTATGTAATTGGGCACGCCGAGTGACATAAACGGAAACTGCATTATTCCGGCAGGAAATACTGTAACATGACTGTGATGCTGCATCTACGGAGATTGTCGCTTGTAAAATTTCATTGATTTTGAGTCCGAGTCTAATCATTCGGATTTCCTCAATAGAAACCCCGAAAGTGTGGCCACTTAACTGTATTTCAAAATAAAAGGCAGAAATTCGCTTTTCGAATAACAAACGAGAATATCGCCTGAGGAGCTTATAGAAAACTAGACACGAGAATGGGAAGGACTAATTGGTTTAAACGAGTTCCCAGTTGGAAAAAAATATGGGTGAAGTGCGCAACAGAAGTTCGAACCATGACAAGAGTTTCAATGATATTTTTGTGCTCTGAGTTATCGAAAAAGACAAAACGGTGAGGTGGGAGGTGAGGTTTAGATGAAATGAGGAAGACCAACTAATAAAATTGAATTTTACTTGAAACTTACTACCACCCATTAATAGTTAAAAATTTCAAGCGCCGTCTTGTTGCAACAATGCAAAATCCTAGGCTAAGAGCGAGTCAGCATCAACGTACTCATTTCGTTCAGATTCGGTGCATAGTACGCGTCCACTTGGGCTGGGCTTTGAAACCATATCGAGCGATCAACTACTTTCTTCAACCGTAACAATTCATCGGTTACCCGTGCCAACTTTATCCGTATCGTCAATTGCAGTAACGGCTCCGACTCACTAGGCTCATCCTTAAATTATTACAAAAGGTTAGGAAGAGAAGGTTTATAGAGGTGCTTTACTGAAAGGAACTGCGCTATGATTTAAATCAGATTTCTAGAAAATTCTGAAATAGCTGAAAATAAGATTCCTGTCTCAAGGTAGATTCCTTTCTAATTAAACAGCTTTCGATGTGAACTAATTTGAAATCGACTCAGTTAATTGAGTGAGAACTTTGGGAAAAGCGATAAAACATATGCGAGCCTACAATCTCAAACTTTACTTTGAACAACCTAGATTGTATCCATAGGGGGAGCATAAAGTAGTTCCTGGCGATCTTGTTCGTCAGACCAGCCGGTTTCATAATAACCAACCGCAAATAACCGAGATCGTGTATTTTAAGTGAAGTAACTGCTTGTACAAATCTAACAAAAATTCCGTTAATGATGCCGCTAAAAGAACTGCAACTGAATCGGTTGACACGGACTTTGGCAATTCCGCCCACCTGTTCGACCAACCTCATCAGCATCCAAAGGTCGAAATGGCGCACTACTACTGAGAAACAGACAACCGGCCGCACAAGAATTCTAATAAAAATCTGTCCCCAGTGGTTGTAAAATACGCTGGAAATTTTTGAATTTGCAATTTTTTTGGTTATTTTACTGTGCCTGTACTGGTTCACAGATGCATACATCTGCATGAAAATTGGCATAGGAGGTCACTTGGAGAGGGGGGGAGAGATGGCATTGTTTATGTTCATCTTCGTGACGACAGATCAAGTAGCCCAACATTTGAACCTGTCGAACAAATAAACATGCATGTATGAGCAATCACAACGTTCTGTAAGGCGCTCTGCACTTGCACATTTGCCACACACATAAAACCGAATTTCTAGCGCACGATTTGACTAAAACTGCATCCTCGTAATTTACTGGACTAGAATTCTGGGCCAAAATTTGGATACGCCTTTTTCCGATTCATTGGCAACTTATGGAACCAGTTAGTCCGACCCGCAAAATGGCTGAAGTGTATATCATGAGAGTTCATTTGCACATTTTAGTTGCTGGAAGATATAAACATTCTTGTAAACAGTAGGAATTTCACCTTGATCGTCGAATGCGTGTGAAACTTCATGGCCGACCACTGCACCAACCATCGCATACGTTATGTAATTGGGCACGCCGAGTGACATAAACGGAAACTGCATTATTCCGGCAGGAAATACTGTAACATGACTGTGATGCTGCATCTACGGAGATTGTCGCTTGTAAAATTTCATTGATTTTGAGTCCGAGTCTAATCATTCGGATTTCCTCAATAGAAACCCCGAAAGTGTGGCCACTTAACTGTATTTCAAAATAAAAGGCAGAAATTCGCTTTTCAAATAACAGACGAGAATATCGCCTGAGGAGCTTATAGAAAACTAGACACGAGAATGGGAAGGACTAATTGGTTTAAACGAGTTCCCAGTTGGAAAAAAATATGGGTGAAGTGCGCAACAGAAGTTCGAACCATGACAAGAGTTTCAATGATATTTTTGTGCTCTGAGTTATCGAAAAAGACAAAACGGTGAGGTGGGAGGTGAGGTTTAGATGAAATGAGGAAGACCAACTAATAAAATTGAATTTTACTTGAAACCTACTACCACCCATTAATAGTTAAAAATTTCAAGCTCCGTCTTGTTGCAACAATGCAAAATCCTAGGCTACGAGCGAGTCAACATCAACGTACTCATTTCGTTCAGATTCGGTGCATAGTACGCGTCCACTTGGGCTGGGCTTTGAAACCATATCGAGCGATCAACTACTTTCTTCAACCGTAACAATTCATCGGTTACCCGTGCCAACTTTATCCGTATCGTCAATTGCAGTAACGGCTCCGACTCACTAGGCTCATCCTTAAATTATTACAAAAGGTTAGGAAGAGAAGGTTTATAGAGGTGCTTTATTGAAAGGGACTGCGCTGTGATTTAAATCAGATTTCTAGAAAATTCTGAAATAGCTGAAAATAAGATTCCTGTCTCAAGGTAGATTCCTTTCTAATTAAACAGCTTTCGATGTGAACTAATTTGAAATCGACTCAGTTAATTGAGTGAGAACTTTGGGAAAAGCGATAAAACATATGCGAGCCTACAATCTCAAACTTTACTTTGAACAACCTAGATTGTATCCATAGGGGGAGCATAAAGTAGTTCCTGGCGATCTTGTTCGTCAGACCAGCCGGTTTCATAATAACCAACCGCAAATAACCGAGATCGTGTATTTTAAGTGAAGTAACTGCTTGTACAAATCCAACAAAAATTCCGTTAATGATCCCGCTAAAAGAACTGCAACTGAATCGGTTGTAAAATGAATACTCTTGTTTTAGACGGGTTCGTTCAATTGCTTTGAACGTGAGTACAGAGATGAGTCCTAACGTGTAGCTAATATCTACCAAATTTTTCATCTTCATCTTCAGCAGCTCCCGAATCGAAATTTTTAGGCAGACAAACAGGTAGGAAGAAACAAAGATATACATTCAGACAACACGTCGGCATAATGCGCTTTGCATATAAAAAATAGCCAAGGCGCACAAACATCATTCTGATTGACAGCTAATTCTTTCACTTTTCTCTATCTAACACTACCATAGATTCATTTTTAAAGGACATTTAAACAACAGCTAAAAAGTTCACACCCCCTTTCTCGAATGCTTTCCGCTGCTCAACGTATATGCCTTACTATATCAAATATGTCACAATAACAAATTTCAATTAAACAAACTGTAGCAAAATGATACTCCAAGAAAATTTGGGCGGTATCCTTTTGATGTTGGGCCATATTAACATAAAATTATTTAAAAACGCTCGAAATCATTCGTTCATTTTTTTTTTTAATTTTCTTTGTCCACAAAAAAATGAGTTAATCACTTATCAATCATCTGACAAACAAACATGTAGGTGTGACGTACTGCTGAGTAGATGCGCATCATTGATTCAGTTTTGAGCAAAAAAGCGAGTCAACAATGCCAATCTATTTCACTGATCGATTGGGTCTCTTCATTCAACCCTTCGAAACTTGACAAGTGCGGACATATGCCATACGTCTCGCATAATACGCGCTTTAATGACTCAGCCGTCGAATAAGTAAACTTCATAAAACTGCTCACAAATGAGTAAAACCGTAATTTTGTCTACTCCGACTGCTTGCATAAGTCGTCTGGTAAGGTGGATTCGTTTTTCTGCGATACAGCTACTCGAACGAGAAATGCAACGGGTACAAATGCATGAAATTATTTGTCACCTTCAACAGCATATAACTCCCATCAGGAACGATAAAATGGCTTTGAATCGAGTATGGAATATGATGCTCGGTTCAAATCACATGAAATTTTATAACTCCAGCTCCAGTAGTTCTCAATTCGAAGCTATTGGCAGACAGGCATACACGCACACACACACGATTAGAAGCTACTTTTTGCATCGTCTGTAACGACCATAACAGCGCTTTGCAGATTTACAAAGATGCATATGAAGGGTTTTTTTGTTAAATTTATAAATAAATTCTTCTTGCTTTTCCTAAATATCCTTCTGAGAGTAAAATATATACAAACGCGTACAGTGCCCCAGTTTTCGTTCATCCACGTCTCGTTGAATATATAAGGTGGGAATCCGCTTTTGTACTCGATACATTTTGCCTTTTCGATAGCCCTTTGCTTCGTCGTCTTATCCATCCAGTCAACATTATGCAATTGCGAGATGAGCTCGTTCTTGAAATATGTCGTCAACTCGGTCATCTAAAGTTTTCCTCCATTAACATCTTACAATTTCAATGTCTTGAACATCTCTTGTCAATATGAATGTTGAAGCTGAAGTATAGCGTGATTATATGGAGTCTTTAAAACCAAAAAAGTGACAAAATTAAACATTTTATAATTGCCTAAACAAAAGTCCTCTTCTGCGGAAAGTATAGTTGCAACACTGTAACTGCCACAGCAAAATTTCGTGTTATGCAAAACTGCTAATGGAGATAGCAATCAACATAGACAGAATTTTTTTTTTTGAATTCCTTACAATTTGCCGAAAATATAATCCTAACAGAACTTGTACCGCCAACATGTGAAACAGTAGATCATTAAAGGAAGTCACGTAGAACACACTGCTGCATACTTGTAAAATTTCAGAAAAAAATTTTCAAAACGTTCACGATATATTCAGAATAGTGATAACCTTTTGCATGGCTCGTTCTTTATCGAAGTAATTCTCGACGTAGAGCTTACCCACTGGCATATCCATCATCGCAAGTGAAAGGAAAACACAATCCTCCCATCTGCAAATAAAATTCCATATAGAAAAAAACTCAGCACACATCAACCGCATAAAATGATCAGAGATTGTAAAATGAGTCACAAATGAGGCATCAACGTTCTCTAGCTATTGAATGCAGGAATATTATGATTCCAACGAAAATGAAAAGTACCTCCGCGATTCAACCAAAATCCAACAACAGTGGCATAAATTTCAGCAAAATTTACAAATCACCACAAAAGTTATTAGAGATTTTATGCGATAAATACAACTGAAGTACTTAATTGATGCCATCGTCCTCAGGCCATAACCACACCAACTCAATATGAGTTCTTGGTTAGATTAGAATTTTTTGAACGATGTTCGCAAATCGAACAGTGATCGATCAACAGAATGCGTCGAGAGAATACCTTTCAGGAATGGGCGAATTGAACATGCCAGTTTGATTGGCCTTAAACTTATAGAAGGGTTCACGCATAGTGGGTGGCAAGAAGGGCGAATAGCCTTGTACTGTCCTCCATTGTAAATAATTGGCTAGTACACGTTTATTGGTCGTACGCATTACATGCTGAAAATTTGGTCACACATGTATGATTTGATCTAATGAAACATCATTATTCCAATAGACTCCAAAGCTACAAATATGCTATATTGCCTGTCTACCTGCATTTTAAGATAAAAATATAATGAAGTTTTGTCCTATACTCGGAACATTGTTTGCGATATAAGTATATCTGTTTTCTAGGCAGTACAAAGTGGATGAATATTTAGATTTGGTCTACGCACTATTGAAGAGCTCACAAATGGCGAATGCGAAAATATTTTGCACAAAACTTAAAAACTTCTTGATTGCTCGTTTTGGTAGTCATTTTTCTCGTTTACACGCAAAAAATTGGTCCACTTGTTGCCGAAAATTCAGTTTTTTCGAGCACCATAAATTTCTAACTTCCCTCGAAAAAAGCGATCATTCAGTGCAAGACAGCTAGATTGGTATATCAGGCAGAAAAAAAATAGAAATCAGAATTGAATATTCTCTAAAATGAGCACTTTCAGTAGTTGGAAAGAGTTCAAAATTTTCTTTGCATCCCATGAGGCGTGCTTTCTCATCACTTCTGGACTCGTTACTACCAAATGCGTTTTGCATTAGGACGCTTCTCTTGAAGGGATATAACTTGTTTTTGGAGCAGAACATTTTAACGAGAGACAGAGAATTCATTGTGACCTAAAAACTGCAAAGTATTGTTGAGTAAATGAACCGATCGGTTTGAAACTATTTAGATGAAGCTAGTTTGCCCATTTTTTACTTGTTTTGTTGCTTCAAATTACTTTCGACCAATACATAGCAACTTGATTAATTTAGGTTATTGTGGCAATAGAACAGTACACAAGCCAGTAAGTATTCTGGATAACGCCAAATATACTGTGTCTCTCAAAAAATAAATGCATCGAGAATTCTGAGAGCCATGTGCGTTTACAATATTTTAATCGCTCAACATTACTAGTTGCCCAACTTATATATTTATTAACCATCATTCGGCACTGCTGCAATAACCGTTTACCATAGTCATTTCTAAAACCAAAACCAACCTGTATTCCACGAAAGTAATCGATTTCCCTCATTATAATTGTATCGTTTGGCGTTATTTCAACGAGATCATTGAAAACTGTTCGAATGTATTCGTCGAAATTTATCTAAAACGACAATTTCCGTAATAATAACTCCTTTTGTGCGGAAGAAATTCATAAGAGAAAGAACTGAGTTTGCATACGCAAATTACTAGAATTATGAATAAAAAGCTTCTTTTCTGCTTTCACGAGTAAGTAAAAACAAAAGTCAAAAAATTTTACAATTTCATAGTATCAGCCCTCGTTTCAGCCACTCACCCAAACTTTCACAAGTGTGCCATTTTTTCATCGCTAATAAAAATACGATACTGTTTATTAAACAAGGACAGCTGCTAATTACGCTGCATCGTTAACCGTTGATACTTTTGCACCTAATGGTAATATTTTGATTACTTTTTTGATGGCACTTACAGAGGAAAACTTAATTATACAACTTCTTAGGGAAAAAGAAATTCCGATTATACGTTTGGTTTTCACAACTAATGGATGTGAATAAATTTATTTCTAACAATACGCTAACAGTGATCGGGAAATGACTCACATATGGGAACATATCGCGTAGTTGCCACAACTGGAACGGGTTATTGCTACGATCGGGATCCCTCCGGATCATTTCATCGGCCGAAAAGTTGACTAGCTTTAACTCGAACTCCATCGTCTCTCTCATATCCCTTTCGGCAGTCACACGATTGGCACCTAAATACGTCATAATTTACTGCCACTGCAAAGGTGGACAACCTTTTTTTTGACAGCAGACCACATATATCTGGTGAGGAGCTACTCCAGCCACTGAGCGATCCTTTAGCTTGAAATTGCTTTTTTTTTACCAGTTTCGCTAAAAGGCACTATTTTTGTGTACATATGCGGACAAAATATTAATTTATGATCTCATCAGTAGGTTTACTCGCGTGAAGCATAGTGATATCGAATCTGTCCGTTGGTTGTGCGAAATGCGACAAGCGGCACCTCAACCTACACGCACAGAACGAGACGCGTAAAGAATCAGCGTTCGATATGCATGTTCTATAAATCTTCCCGCATGCAACGCCAAATCAGTTAAAACAGCGCGTCAACAAAATGGATGTAATGCTGTCAAGAGGGTATTTACAATCGTCTTCTACCAAGATCCTAATAGCCTTCTGTTTAGTATGAACATGAAAGTTGTTTGTGCTTAATGGAAAACGCTTATCACTATTAAAGTTTATTTTGCGCCGAATTATCGATAACGCTTAAATTTAGAGGGGTTTTGGAAAATATTCACTAAAAATGTTAAAAATGTTTAAAAAAACAATAAATAAACAAAAATATCCATTAAATCCTGACTTTATTTAAACTAGTCGCAAAACGATTGCCGAATGAGTTACAACTTGTATGGTTTGGTTTGTTTTGCAAGCGCTAAACATGAGTCTACTCATTCAGAACTTAGTAAAGAAGCGAAATTGCGAAGAAAAATTTCCGAGATAATTGTTTTTTCCAAAGTTATCGATGGGCTGCAATATTTTGCATTCATTTCAACTATTTCAGTTATGTTCAAAAAAATTCATTAACATGCCATCAGAGCAATAGTTCACTATGGGAGCAAAGCGTGTCATATAATTTGCTGAATTCTCAGTGCCTTTGCTAAAAAGCGCAAATTTTACGGCTGATAAAAGGGCGAATGAAAATGGACAATAATATTTGCGATTCTTTCGCCAGTCCCTCAACGTTCTATCGTTCAGAAAACACTCCCGTGTTTAGAAAAAAACCGGATCGTTGCCAAAATCATTTGGTTTTCTGAATCCTTCACAAGCTAACCGGAACTTGCGCTCACTCCCGCTACTTCATCTAAGCGTAGCTCGACACTCCGCAAGCTTATCTGGGCCTTTTCCTGAATTAAATACCCGCACGTGATACGGAGATTCTTTCGAAAGCTCGACTGTCCACTTTTCGATTAATTTGCTTGTATTGTGAAGCAAGCTCTCTCTATTCCATTGCTGCGTTAGGGATGCCAACAAATACCATATTGTCTCGAATAAAGCCCCGGAGGCCATAAAGTTCATAAATTTGCAGAAGACGAATTTATTCAAGCAGGACCTAAATAGACCAGCTGGACAATTTTACAGCTTTTTAGAAGAAGCTAAAAATTTATCCATTTTCAGCTTTTAATGGCTTTTATAGATTGCAGGTTCATAATATTGCATGATGTTATTCATAGAGCGAGGATATGGGGGATGGGAGGCATTTATGCCATTTCAGGACGTCCATTCAGGATACGGATCATTTTGACAATTCAATGGGTGTTGCAAGACTCACCGCACTGCAGGGTGTAGGTTAACGAACTAACCATTTGTACAAAAATAGGTAAATGACGAACTTTAGACGCTGTCAAGCAGAAAAAGAAAGTACTTTTCCTGCCAGGAAAGAGAACGTACCCAAATTGATTGCAGTCTGAATCATGAGGAATGTGTAATTCTGGATCATGGGATCATCAGGACCCGTCAAGTATGGCCACCTCGAGCCAACGCCCCATTTCGGTTGATCAAGCTGCAATAGCAACATAGAAAGTTCCATAGTCACCAGCTTTTTCATGAACACAGAATGGTGGGGGGAGGGGAAAGAGCAGGAATGTTTGAAACAAACAAACAAATTTACAAGATTTTACCAATTTTACCAGGAGTTTACCAATATTTAACCAAAAACGGTGAACTTCTTATGTACTACAATTCTCTGAATTTGCGTGATCTGTGAACTTCTAACGTTTCAGCCAAAAAAATTTCGTTCCAGGCGGAGCCCAGCAGGAAGGGAGGAGAGTGCTGAAAGCAGCTCGCCTTGGAAATACACTTTCCAGGCGTGAGTTTTATTACCAACATTCAGATATTTTAACAGCGTTGTCTTTGAAAAAATGAATTATCGTAAAAATGACAACAAAAGAATGAATTATCGCCCATAAAAACTATGAGGAAAACTCTCTGCTAAATCATTTTCCAAACTTTCGCCTATAAAATTTTGATGCTACATCGCTAATTCTTAAGTGAAACCCATTCACGAAAGGCGCACGCCCGACCAGTGAGTTTCGCGGTAGAATAATAAATGGACCAAAAAATTTTTAGGGAAAGTGAATTCTAAACTGTCATGAATTTCATTAAATACTTATCGGTAGGTAAAGACGAATTTAAATTAGTACCTCGATAATACTCCTGGAACTATTGTCCGAGTCATGCGACACAGCCAACTCGAGGATAACTGCATTGACACCCGTTTTATTCATAACAAGTGCTAGTTGCTTCTCCCAACTATGTGGCCACTCCTCCCAATCATCACCGTCTAGAACCGGCCAACCACCTAAATCTCGCAGCAGCTGTCGTATTGCCGTTACGCCGGTCCGTTCAAGAACATCTGAATATATAGCGTACAGTTTAATTCATTCGGTGTGAGCGGCTGTAAGGTGTTGAGCAGTGACGGCGATAAACACGTTTCGGGGCAAGTTGCAGTAGGTTAGAATTTTTAAAAAACACGAAAAAAAATCTTATGAGTGAAATAGACGATTTTTAGGATTTTTCGTGACCAATAAGAGAAAAGTAAATGGAGTAAATGAAACGAGAAGTAAAAATGTAAAAAAGACAACAAAAGAAAAAATCAAAAAAGTAATAGAGTGTTTCCGATGTCATATCAAGCGATTGCACTAAACAAGGGAACAAATGATGTGAATCATTTAAAAAAGAAGATTGATGATCGCAGCCTGGAAAATTTATTCAAAAAATTTATGGAACTACCCAGAACTCCTTGTACATGTATGTGCTACACTTAGCAATTTTTTTTCGTTAAAACACTTTTTGAACAGAAGACGATTTTCGCCATTTTTGTTGCCTTTAAAAAGCATGCTGCAAAAACTTATCGACTTCAAGTAGACTTTGATAAGTTGCTTTTTATTACTCAGTATACAGCATTACTTAATTTAAACAAAGTCATATCTAGTAACGCAAGTAGAAAAACTTGTTAGCCAGATTTTGCCGTTTTCTTCAACAAAATGCCCACCCAATAAAAAATTGAGCGATTTATTGTCGAAGCTTTTTTGATGGTTAAAAATGATGATGTCTTGATTATATCTCATTTGCGATTAACGACTCTTTGTGAACAATCGTTGAAATATTTCAATCAGCTAAGCTATTCGAAGCAATCGAATGAACCACCAACCTTCTTGTAAACATTTTTGATAATACCCTTTCGCCAATCGATCCCATTTCCGATCTTTTTCTGTTATAGGTGACTGAAAGCACAAATTTTTACCGTATACCATTAATTACGACGAAATTGCATACCTTTTTAAGGACTTCTCATGATAATGTATTCGTTAAATAAATGATAAAGAGATTTTTAAACATTCGAGCATTACTTTAAAATAAAAGAAACACGTTTTCTATACGCTTGAGCAAAGTTACAACTTGCGAAACGCATCATATCCGCTTATTACACTTCATATCAAAGGAAAGCAAATTTCAGATGCTGTTGCGCTACTCCATTATTGTAGTTTGATGAATGAATATCAACAAAAAATTTGTTTCAATAATTTTTTGGACGTCCCACTTCAAGGCCAAACGGAATCATTAATTTAGTACCGTTGACGATCACAACTGTAGTTGCTCTTTTGTATGTATAGAATGATGAATCATCAACACAATTCGGAATCAGAATGCATTAGGACAATACAGAATGGGACAATCCTGTGGAAGTTTTAGAGATTCATAGAATCCGTCTTAGAAGTAAACCGCAGCTCTTAGCAACGTTATTATCAGACATGTATGCCCAAATTTTTTTGTATATACCTTGCTGAGCTAACTTTCTAGCAAAGAAACCGAAATAAACAAAGAAGAAAGAAATATGGTAATGTCATATCTAATGGAATGTGTATGCATGTGCACTTTTACTTTTTCGGCAATCTCAACTCGACAGCCGCTAAACTAGAGTTATGAAGTTTGATGAAGAGAATCTGCTTCCTTGGCCCACCTCTACACCCATTTCTAAGCAAATTTCCCTTAGGGTGTTTTCCACCTTTGGGTACGCCGAAAGATTTGCACAAATTTTCGACCACTCGAACCGCATACTTCCTTAATAGTCTGGAAAGAAAACGAAACTTTAATGGAATATTTGTGTGCGTGCATGTGTGTGTGTGGTGTGTGTGTGTTATCGGATGATATAAAAAGTGAATATTCGCCACTACGAGTTATTTATGATACTGATCGCTTTGATGAGTGGGCCGCCTAAGTACAACGTCGTGCTAGCTCGTGGCGCTCACTACCAATTGTTTTGTAATCAGTCTGCTAAGTTTTTGGTAACGTGCCTGAGATCAATTTATCTATAATTGCTTAAAACATCAAAAAAGTATTCATTAAAAGATATGGTGTGTGTGTGTTATCGGATGATATAAAAACTGAATATTCGCCATTGCGAGTTATTTATGATACTGATCGCTTTGATGAGTGGGCCGCCTAAGTACAGTGTCGTGCTAGCTCGTGGCGCTCACTCCCAATTGTTTTGTAATCAGTCTGCTAAGTTTTTGGTAACGTGCCTGAGATCAATTTATCTATAATTGCTTAAAACATCAAAAAAGTATTCATTAAAAGATAAACATATGAGTATGTAGAATAATAAGGAACCCTACTAACCTCGAGCAACTTCTTCACTTGTTTATTGAGACGACTTTGCATATCACTAAGCGTATGCCTTAGAGGTTTGCTGGCCGGCAAATGCCGATTCAATCCATAATTACCGCACGCAAATTCGTAGAAGTCATCACATGGGTCAACCTTGAAAGTTTTTATACGCTATACGACTGCAGCTGGTGCGGAAATATTTCTTATTTAAGGTAAGTGTTTAGAGCGCTCACGATATACCACAGATATTTTTGTTATTAATATTAGGCCGTGTAGAGAGTCTTTCCAGTAAAGGGAAGGGGATATGCCCCACAGCAATTTATGACCCGGTAGCCCAATGAAAAGCCGCCGCACGACTATCAGGTCGTTTACGCCCGTTGACCCATAAAAGAAGACAGAAGCTTGAACCTTATTCAAGGATCGTTGTATTAGGCAAGTTGGCATGCAGCCAACGCAATGAATTCCTCTGTTACATGTGGTGAAGAAATATAAATGAACAAATATTATTACTATTGTTTGGTTTAATGTTTCGAGGGCTTATGCCATAATAAAGGCGCTATCCAATGAGAATGACGATTGGTAACGCAGCGGCATATTTGCGCTATCCGTTTACGCAGGCTAAATACAGCAATTTTATATTGAGACTCTCGTTTACAACAAAAGAACAAGTTTCCATTTCAAGATATCCCTGCTAGTTTCTCCACAAACGTTCTGCGTATCACTCAGTCTGCATCTCATTCATATGCAGTACGCATAGCCGCCCCAAGACATCATATAGTGTACATGGCTAAGTGTATCATTCTAATGAACCTCTCTCTGAACACAACGATAAAAACAGCCTCCAGTCAGCATATGCGGGTCCTCTGTAAGAAACACACAATATTAGGTTTCTGTAGACCACAATAAATACTGAAAAAATAGCCTTTTCTCCATACAGCTTCGTTCCCAATTATAAAACCTCTGGAAAGCATGGAATTTTGCAAAAATTAACTGGGCCACTTTTTTTGGATAAATAGGGCAATGTGGCCATAGTTTTAACTTTCCCTCAATACTTAATCATTTTCCTAAAGCTACTACAAGATATATATAAATACTAAGAGGTTTTATTGAAAACGAAAGTATAAAATGTATTTTAGATCAAATATGCATTCGTAAGATGGCGAAATGTTCATTCACCCACTCAGCTATTAGACTTCGATCATATCATTTTGAAGTGAGGTTTCGTTAAGATTTCACATTCTATAATATTCATTTTTTGCACTCGGAAATTGTTGCGCTTAAAAATTTTATCCTCATTCCCAACATGTGAATAGGCAATTGTTGACAATGCATATGATGAGCAAGAACCACCTAAACATTTGTCGTTTTTTTTTATCGACTTGAGCTGACAGGCTACAGTTTGATCGACGTTCGTTGTGCAGTGATGCTATTGAACGACTATCATCACAAGCACTCAATCTTTCTTTCAAAGATGCACTAACATTATTCATGTGCTTCACAGACTCACTTCCCAAACTACTTGAACTCGAGCATTTCGTATTGCGAAAAAGTCTATAGCATTTTTGACTAGAGCATCCGCCTGTACAACCAAATTGTCACCTTTGACGACGAAAACTACGCCTAGTTATAAGTGATCGCAGGCGTGATGCAAGCTTTTGTTGAAACAAGCGAAAAAAACTGACAGTATAGAAAAGGGAGTGGTTAAATTTGGTTGCCGTGTATGAATATTTGAACTCGCTCGCGAGTTGAGGTATAAAGTAAAGTAAGTAAAGTAAATAATACGGTAAATATGAAAATATTATTCGTTTTAAATGAATTTCACTAAGGAATCTTTGTGTTACGACAGTTCGTATACAGTTAAAATATCAATAAAACATCAGCTACGTATCAAATATTCCCTACGTTCTATATTTGTTGACAGTTTATGAAATCGATGGCTCGGAAGAGTGCAGCTGCAAAAACTGCAAATTGTACTTGCTTCCAACGCAAAAAAAAAAATTCCTACTTTTGCGCATTTATATTACGACAAAATTGTTGTGACCAATTCAAATCATATCTTCTCAGTGAGTCAAATGATCATCTTGGCTCATAGGAACCGCCATTGGCTTTTTTTCATCGAGCGCTTGTCAGCAGCGTTCGGAGTGGGATGCGATAAGTTTGCGAGACGACCTTTGCGGTAATTCGCTAATCACAAATAGATCAAATTTCTAACAAACAACGCTAAAACATAATAACTAATAGATCATGTTGCGTTGTTGGATGAAGCTATGAAACGAACCAAAAAGAACGATTTTGCATAAGGACAACCAGAAAAACTCAAACAGATTTTGTTAAACTTCATGTTGAAATTTGGCTAGAAAAATTGCTCTTTTTAGATTGCCAATGTGCGAAATTAGAGAAGAAATATTTGGTAATGGTGGTAAGCGAGACCATCATAAGTGATTTAGTCGATCATAAAGCTGTGCGGTTTAGTCGAAACAAAAAAAAAACGAGGTGGATTTGTCTCCAGCTTTACTAATTATGTTACAAGGAGTTGTTCAAGCTAATTGCGTCACAAATTACATTATGAGGAGCTTTCATTCCTCAAATTCTTGATCACACTCGAACAGTTTATTAAAAATTAAAAACTAATTGATCTTTGTTCTAGATGTCCTTTTATTGCTACTGGCATCTTTTGAAATATTTCGTGTGTTCCTTTAAATCAACCTGAACCATAATAACACTTATCAATCCGCCAACTGGAATGCGTGAAAAAGGGCTGGCGCGATGTGAGCTTTAGCAACTCATCTATCCAATCAGCCCGTTTAATGATCTTTTAGCTGACAAGCATTTAAATTTTATTCGGCTCAACGGCGCGTGCAAATTTTTCCGCTCGCCCGTTAATGTATGCAAATTTACTAAATGAACATGTGTCAAAAATTTGTGATGCTTTTTGAAGGATGAAGGGTCTAGTCGAAAACCCTTTAGAGATTCGAGATCACAAAGCGACTCCCTCTAGTTGCAATCAACGTCGTGGTTCTGTGAAAGAACGAACTCATAGTGATGCACACCTTATCGTTGAGGTTGCCTGCCAAGAAACCCGCGATGAGAACACACTCTTTCGATGTGCACACCACCTCATTGTGGTGGGTGGCGCTTCTATCAATACCAATTGCAAGATTAGCGCCTCCTTCTACATAGCCCCTCGAAGAAAAAAATGCACCTGAAATTACACAGTTTAATTTTCGTCGAAGTGATTTGTTTGTTGCATCAAACGCAGATCAGTGGCACTATCGTACAAAGAACATCCATTTTTGCAGCACCTTTTGATAGTTGACTAACAGCGGCTTCCCTACACATTGGTGCAATCAGCTGAATTTTAGACCATATTTGGTGCTGAGACTGCCCCCCCCCCCCCCCCCCCCCCCCATGCGATAAGTTTGCGAGACGACCTTTGCGGTAATTCGCTAATCACAAATAGATCAAATTTCTAACAAACAACGCTAAAACATAATAACTAATAGATCATGTTGCGTTGTTGGATGAAGCTATGAAACGAACCAAAAAGAACGATTTTGCATAAGGACAACCAGAAAAACTCAAACAGATTTTGTTAAACTTCATGTTGAAATTTGGCTAGAAAAATTGCTCTTTTTAGATTGCCAATGTGCGAAATTAGAGAAGAAATATTTGGTAATGGTGGTAAGCGAGACCATCATAAGTGATTTAGTCGATCATAAAGTGTGCGGTTTAGTCGAAACAAAAAAAAAACGAGGTGGATTTGTCTCCAGCTTTACTAATTATGTTACAAGGAGTTGTTCAAGCTAATTGCGTCACAAATTACATTATGAGGAGCTTTCATTCCTCAAATTCTTGATCACACTCGAACAGTTTATTAAAAATTAAAAACTAATTGATCTTTGTTCTAGATGTCCTTTTATTGCTACTGGCATCTTTTGAAATATTTCGTGTGTTCCTTTAAATCAACCTGAACCATAATAACACTTATCAATCCGCCAGCTGGAATGCGTGAAAAAGGGCTGGCGCGATGTGAGCTTTAGCAACTCATCTATCCAATCAGCCCGTTTAATGATCTTTTAGCTGACAAGCATTTAAATTTTATTCGGCTCAACAGCGCGTGCAAATTTTTCCGCTCGCCCGTTAATGTATGCAAATTTACTAAATGAACATGTGTCAAAAATTTGTGATGCTTTTTGAAGGATGAAGGGTCTAGTCGAAAACCCTTTAGAGATTCGAGATCACAAAGCGACTCCCTCTAGTTGCAATCAACGTCGTGGTTCTGTGAAAGAACGAACTCATAGTGATGCACACCTTATCGTTGAGGTTGCCTGCCAAGAAACCCGCGATGAGAACACACTCTTTCGATGTGCACACCACCTCATTGTGGTGGGTGGCGCTTCTATCAATACCAATTGCAAGATTAGCGCCTCCTTCTACATAGCCCCTCGAAGAAAAAAATGCACCTGAAATTACACAGTTTAATTTTCGTCGAAGTGATTTGTTTGTTGCATCAAACGCAGATCAGTGGCACTATCGTACAAAGAACATCCATTTTTGCAGCACCTTTTGATAGTTGACTAACAGCGGCTTCCCTACACATTGGTGCAATCAGCTGAATTTTAGACCATATTTGGTGCTGAGACTGCCCCCCCCCCCCCCCCCCACACTGACTGATAAGTTCATTTCAAGCTCCAATGTCATTCATCCAAACAACAGACTTGTTGAATGATTAAATATGTAATGGATAAATTTCTAAACATTTTTGATTTGTCGCCAATTCAAATACCTTGCCAAAAAAATTAATTGCAAGAAAGCGAGATGTTTAAATTTCTTCATTCTCTCATATAAATTGTTTATTAGCGCACGAAAGAATTTCGTTCGATGCACACTGGCCATTAACTATAATTCTCTGTGTCCATCAAACAGCCACTCATATTTTCTAAAGCGATCCAGTGAACATTCTGCCGTTTCCGGTCTGTTTTTTCGGACCAACACTGTCACTTTATTATCCATCCCCCCCCCAAAATACTTTCAATTTTTTACGAATTTTCGACATTTTGTTGCATCTCGTAGTTGAATGATTAAATATGTAATGGATAAATTTCTAAACATTTTTGATTTGTCGCCAATTCAAATACCTTGCCAAAAAAATTAATTGCAAGAAAGCGAGATGTTTAAATTTCTTCATTCTCTCATATAAATTGTTTATTAGCGCACGAAAGAATTTCGTTCGATGCACACTGGCCATTAACTATAATTCTCTGTGTCCATCAAACAGCCACTCATATTTTCTAAAGCGATCCAGTGAACATTCTGCCGTTTCCGGTCTGTTTTTTCGGACCAACACTGTCGCTTTATTATCCATCCCCCCCCAAAATACGTTTCCAATTTTACGCAATTTCGACACTTTGTTGCATCTCGTATAGCGTACGCTGAAATGAGAAAAACAATAACCGTCAAAAATTTGTCGATATCCCTGCAGAATAACCAGCCATAAAACGCAAACACCAATTAGAGAGCATAATGCAATTGAAGAGAAAAATATGAGGCACACTTCCAGGCGACTAAAGCCGAAGAGGCATTTCCTGAAAATGATCTATTCTAAACAATCGTAGCCGATTTCTACTCTTCCCTGAAACATCTACGGGCTGAAACCAAAATATTTCTTACTCCTTTTTCGATTCTATCGTAAGGAAAAAGAACTACATATGTATAGACAGTACGTCTGTTGTGTAGGCAGTACTCTCCGTAGTTTTGTAAAAGGATTTTGCAGCTATGTAAAGATCGGATTTAGGCTACTCAACCTCGACTGTAATCTTCTATTTCTTCAGCACTCATTCACTTTCATAATTAGCATCGAATTAGACACAGTTCGATTGATTTCTTCGTCACTGCGGACGCGCATCGCGACTTCTGAAGGCTATTCATGTTTAGTACCATCGCATCAACACTCATTGCCCTCTCTAAAACAATGCACGAAGATATTGCTCCAGCAGTATTATGCAGTGGCATGGCAATTTTGCTTATATGTGGCAGTGTACGTGCATATGACCCATACTTACTTGGCTGGATCGGTGCTGCACTGTTGCCAGCTGCCTCCATTCTGGCATTCGGGAGATTTCATTTCGGTGCTCGTTCACGCCGTATATCAATTTGCAAGAAGTATTCTGGTGAGGCGCTACGCCACAATAGGTGTATCATTGAAGTCGTATTTTGATTTCACGAAAAATCTGCTTACGAAGGCCGTGTACAAACGCACAAAAAACTGCAATAACGAATCGCGCAATCGCCTACAGTGCCATCAATTGCACGCTCGATGATCGTGACAAGTGCAAGTTGCAAAAAGTGCAAAGACAATGTAGATACTGCAAGATAATCGAAATGCTTGCGTCATCCTCTCTTTCCACTAACACCAGTTGATGTCATCCAGGATATTTCCGCCTGCCATCCCCCCTCCTTCCAGGCCCCACCATTTCTTTTACTTCCAGTCCTCATATTCGAAAATAACAGATCGCCATATGACATTTACGACAGCATTTACTACATGTAACAATGGAACCTTATAATTTCGGATTTCTGCATAAACGCTCAGTCACTGAAGCTACTCCTATTTATTTCATGTATTACGATCACACATTAACATTCCTTAACCTGATATTTGACCTTCAGAATTTTTAGGCCATTAGACCGAAAAACACAGGAAATAGCGAAAATCTATTTCTCTAACGGACGCTACGAAAAATCAAAAAGTGAGGGAAATTCTGGAAAAAAATTCAAAAGTTGAAAATTATCAATCTCTTCGGCGCTCATAACCTTCGTAACTACTTTCAGTTTAACAAATTGAAAATGAATAGTTCGGGGTCCTATCCATTGTTGAACACTTTCGCAGCATATCAGCCGAACTCTTCGTCGAAAATGGTCAAAGATTGTAATACGCGAAATTCGAGCCCATCAATTAGTGACGAGCAAAATTGTTGTCCGAAAAATGAGTAGCGAAAGTTGCGAAACAGTATGCCAACATGTGATGCGAATCCATAGAAATGAACGGATCGACTAGTCGTAAACATCGCGTACATGTGCAAAAATGAGCGGTTGTAGCAAATTGGAAGCGTTAGACACGCGCTGTATGTCTTTGAAAACAGCTCAGATCTTATGCGAGCGCTTATTTGTACGTATGACGAGCGTCATAGGCATAAGGCTTTTGTGGCATACTAGATGAAGGCTCTTATCAGTTGAACTACCTCCCAATGTTCATCTCTATTAAGTTTGTAAAGCGGTCTTCCATAATCGGGCCGTTCGCATCCTGACTGAGAGTTGCCCTTATCGTTCTTAACGACTGTGCATTTTGCATTTCGAAATATCTAATGTTCAAGTGGTCCAGCACAGAGCACTCAAAGCTGATAACAGCCATACGATGGAACAAATGTTCAACGGCCTTTCAATTTTACATAAGCACTATTTATTGATCTATGTTCCGTTCATCAATGTTCAGACGAAACAATTTGTTTCACGAAACACCGTAACGTCAGCAGTTAGCCCGAAAAGAAGCGACAAAGACAATCGTTTCAAGACTCTTTGGTTATTGAAGATTTTCGAATGTACGAGACAGAATGCCTACTTCTTCGCTGCTTCATTCAGTTCGCTCTGCCGATACTCGAAAAGCACATTTTTCCTTTGTGATCATAGCACTAAAGCAACTGTTTTTTTTTTGCTATCTTTTAAAGCGTTGAACGCAGAATGATATAATTGGACGAGAATATCGCTATTCATATCTACAAAACGCTCGCACTTCTCGACAACACAACAGCTTTGGTTGAGTAAGTGGTGAACGGCAGGAGGGGATATGCAGTATGTGATGTTGATCTGATCACTGTCAAACGAACGTCACAAGATGCCTCAATGCGTTATTTTAGCAATATAAAACTACTTCTTCGAATATGTGGGCCAAACAAGCGATATTATTCGATGGACGATGGAGCACTTCAACTAACAACAACGGTAAGGCAAATAAATTAACATGCGATAAATGAGTATGTCTAGGGAAGAACTTACAAAACGAAATTAGAGATTAGGTTACGCATCTTTTCTCATTCCGAAGCCGTAAGATCGTCGTAACATAATTCAGCTTCGAAAATGTAAAGAGTGTCAGAAAAGAATTATTACCAGCTCGACAAAACATCGACAGCCTCATACCGCGTTCAACGAATGACTCGTTATGTTTCCATTAAAGATGGAAAGAAATTAAGAACGATTAAAAAATAATGAAGTGTTAGCGATGAAAATAATATAACGAAGGCGACAACATAATGCGGAAATGTGGCAAAAAAGATCATCGAAATGAATGCTTTTAAAAAGTTTCATAAATGAACGGCATTTTATGAGCGCGATTGTTGCTATCAATCATACGGAGTAGGCAACTTCTTCTTGAGCCCTTATGTGGAATAAGACAGCCAAAAGCCAATTAAATCACTGTCTCACCCTCCGTCCCCCTTCCCCTCCCACAATATATCTCAAATGGAGTCAACAGAAAATAAGAGCAAGCAACGGAAATGCAACAAATAGTTTTTTTTTTTTTCAAGAGCAATAATATCTGCTGCAATAATTATTTTCACCGCCATTGTTTGTGCGATTGTGCAAGTTGGATTTTCAACATTGTGAAAATCACTGTTCAGGAGAACGCGTCGGTAGTCAGATGCGAAAAAAAAAATGGTAAAAGAATGTAGAAGAGAGCACAAGTGCGACTTTAACATGCAGTTTGTGAGCTAGGCTATGCCAAAATAAAATCCCAGTAAATCTTATTAGATGAAACTTTCGGAAATCTCTTGCTTAACGTTATTAAAATGGAAGTCACCTGCGTTCTTTTCATGACCGCACTTTTTAAAGGTATACAGTTTGTGCAACTTTAGCATGCAGTTTTTGAGCTGTGAGCAAAATATCGTTTAAATCGAATCGGTCATTAGCGTGCACTCATATCGCATAAATGATGCAAGAAAAGTTGATATGATGTGTGCTTGGTCGACAAAGAATATTTCATATGCGATGATCAACATCGCAGGCAATTTGAATCGTAAAAAAACGCATGCTAGCCACAGTATATGTTCCGTCGAACCAGTCGGCTTCACAAAGTGATTGCAAATGACGAAAAATAAAAATTCATCACGATCGCTTCCTCAAATATGCAATTGAGGATTCGATTTTTTACGGCTACCTGGCGAATTCAAAAATGCGTGCGAATTTTTAAACTTGGTAGCATAACTCTTTCCGGATTCGATGAATTTTTTCGAAATTCGGAATGTGAAATGAGACTAATGTGCGGATTATAATGATCAAATTTTATAACTCCTTTATCCATTTGTTTCCGAGCCAAAAACATGAATAAACAGATACACATATTCACAGATAGGAAGTCGCCAACAATGCGTTTTGCAAATTGCAACCTAGCCAAAATATATAAAAAAGGAGATTAATAAAAATACTACTTTCCTGGTTGGATGCCGTTTCATTTGAGGATGCAAGTCGGCAAAATGAGTGAAGAGACGGCGATGCCGCTTAACGAAACGATTTTTCAACGACTAGTAGCTAAGCGGAATCGCTGCCAACAGCTGTTACGTACGACGTAATGCTGCGTCTTGGTTGGATTTATTAGAAACGTAGCACCAAATCGAACAGCACTTCTTTAGAACTCATCCAATGGATATTTCCGACTGACTTTTAAAAAAACCATGATAGGGTTTGCATCGAATGCCTTGTTTTTCGAAAAACGCCTAACTTGAGGCGCTGTTTTGAAGGAACATCTGAAAAGCCAATCGTCATTTGTGACAAATGACGTCATTTGCAAAAAAGTAGTGGTAGTTTATACTGATGCAAAGACCTCCAATACAGTATAACCTAAGGCTTTTGCTTTTTCTTGCAAAATATTGTACAAAAAGCACAGCAATTTTGTGCGTTCCAGCGAGAAGTATGGTATAATATTTGGTGCCAAAAATTAGTACAAATGACACCAGTGATACCGCATAAACCAGCTTACGAAAAACAATCAGAACGACGTATCAAGCTAGCAAAGAATGTATTCTTGCCTGCGGATTCGGCTATGAATAAAAAAAGAGAAGGAAGACTGGTGTGCAAAACGAATAAGTTTCCGGTTTGAGAAACGAATAAGTTTTTGGTTTGCAAAGTGAATAAGTTTATTTTTTATGATACAATATGCGAAGTTCGTCCATTTTCACAAAAATTTTCCTGATATGCTGTATTGAGAAACAAAGCCATGGCTGGAGAGTTACTCTTTAACATTTTACTAAAATTGTTTTGCATGGTTACTAAACGTATTAAGAATACGAACGAGCATGAGGAAAAGCTTCTTTTCAGATCGACAGGAATGAGATCATTTATAGAATACGACCACTGTTAGCTTTTCCGATTATAAATTAGAAAAAAATTATTATTGGAATTTCGGAAATAGGGCAAACAGTACTGCACAATTTAGTAAGTTTTAGTGAGGTTTCATTATTAAGCAACACTCATCGCTTAGCTCCGGCGTTCGCTCGAACGAATAAGCCTAGATTATTTATGGCAAGCAAGACGACAATGTCACTCTGCGACTAATGAAATATCTCAATGGTCACGAAAGATTTTATAAGCTCCAATGACAACAAGTAGGCATGTTGCTGGATTTAGACCGCTCGTTTTTTTCGAAATGTAACGCTGGAAGACAAGGAAGTATACGCATTAAACACTTTTTCAATGAGCGTTTGATTTCTCAAAGGGGTGTAAGAGATATGAGACCCATCAAGCGCTCAAAGTAAAATACGAGCTAAAATCATTTCTTCTGAGTCTCAATATTGTCCAAAATTTTACGAAAATTTCAAAAATTGCCTTATGTGAAACGGAAAAAAAAATAACAGCAAAACAGTTTTGTGTTCAACAACGCGCCAAAAAAAGAAGGAGGAAAAGGTGCACCAGTCAAATAATCTTCGTATGTCTATCAACACTACCACTTCTTAAGCTGAACACTTTTTTATCGCTCCTTTTAGTTCATTGAAACTCGAAGATGTTTTAGTGACTTTTCAACGAACTAAGACTCCCATGGCGACTTAAAGGTTCTTAGCGCCAATTATTCGACTACTTAATTCCCATTTCTCCTAAACGTCTATTTTGGCATAAAAGTTGATTCAAATTTCAGCGTATATGCCATAGATTGCATTTTTTTTTTGGTAAGCAATGGTCAAGCATTTGTATGGCTGGCAAAATATTCACTGACTTATGGCTTTAAAATCTCAAAGCGAAAAAGAAAAATGACATTGACTTGCCGCAATTGCAGCACGCATAATGCGAACATGGTCTTTATTTTCTTAAGTCCCGAGCTTTTCAAACTAAGCCGTTAAACCAGATTTATAGATACAAGGAATTTGTTATATAAACTTTGAAAAAAAGCTAAGAAGTTCATCTGTAAATTCATAAGAACGTTTTATGCCAGCGCGCTTACCAAAAGATTCACATTAGCAAAACCCTTGATGATGTCCGCTAAACAAAAAGAAAAGCTAAGGCACCTAACGTCTGCATGAAAAGCTCCTCAGCGTCATTATCTGTTTTTTTGTTACTATACAGCATATTCTGTTTACCTTAAAATCAGTTGTAACATTTTCGATCTCAGACAGCCCAAATTTCAACATTGTGTTACAAATCGGTCATCTATGACTGACCATATTGGAGTGCCTTCTACGATAGTGTATAGAAGTCTAAGTTTATAGTTCGCAAGGCACCACTGTAATTTAAGCAGGCAACCATCAAAACAGATACGGTTATGAAAGCAAACATAAAGTTGGAGACTATCCAACCAAAACGCTTCACTGAAACGCTGTCACCAGTACACGACCGACATATAGTATCGTTGGTGAGCAGGTCGGAAAAACACGCAAGACCCAATGCCGTTGGTTGTTTATGGATGCCTCTAGGACAGCGAGGTGAATGGCACAGAGGCCTTGAGGGTTCTTCCTCGGAGTCAATACTAAGTGCGTCTTGGCTGAGAACTTGCTAGAAGTTGATACTCCACTACAGCTGTCACAATTTGGTAAAACAAGTCTTCATTACAATTTTACACGTCATTCTTTGCATACTAGTGATGTTTGGATTTTCATTTTTCTCGTAGGTGCTTCATAATAAGCTAGATATAATACACAAATGTGTCTTGGCTGAGAAGTTGTTGGAAGTTGATACTCCACTACAGCTGTTACAATTTGGCACTCCACTACAGTTGTTACAATTTGGGGCTCCACTGCAGTTGTTACAATTTGGTACTCTATTACAGTCGCTACAATTTGGCACTCCACTACGGCTGTTACAATTTCGCAATCCATTACACTTGTTACAGTTTGTTAATCCACTGCAGTTGCTACAATTTGGTACTTCACTACAGTTGTTACAGTTTGGTACTCCACTACAGTTGTTACAATTTGGCAATCCACTACAGTTGTTACAGGTTGACATCCCACTAGAGCTGTTAATAGTTGGTACCCCACCGCAGCTTTTAAAAGGTGATACACCACTACAGCTATTATAAGCTGAAACTCCACTAATGTTATTAAAAATTGACATTCCAATTCAGTTCGTAAAACTTCTGCTGCACACCCTACTATTTCAGTCAACGCTTTTTTTGTGAGCTTACGTTTGTCTTCGTTTTGATTTATCTTCGATTATTTACTTCATAATAAATAAAGCTCTTTTTGAGATGTACAACATGGAACGTCCTTCGTCTAATACGAATTGCTAGATCAATGCAAAGGAGACGGTATGCGCGATTCAGTTCAGAATTGCCACTGCCATTTTTTTCTATATTTTGAGGCTGTAGCTCGAGTTGTCAATACGTCTAAAAGGCTGTGAGTATTTCTCGTATCGAGAAGACAATGATGATTTCGAAGTGATTCCCGTAAGTTGCCGCCACTGCAATAAGGCTGTGTAGGTGTGTGCTAATTATGTTTATGAGCTTCTTAACGCACAATCATTTTTCATCATGATGGCTTCAGCGAATTGTTATGGTCCTTTTTTTAAAATATAAAACTGAGCGTTTATCTCGCTATCGCACAAGCTGATAAATCATCAGGGAAACAGGCAAGCCAAGAGATCAATCAATTCTGATGCAATGACGCTTGCTTAAGCTTTTCGGCGACTCTAGAAAGCTGTGGGAAGGAATGAGCGATGCGACGACTGATGCGATCCCAATGACAAAGTTGACGTTTCAACAAAACTGAAACTATTGGACAGGTAGAGAGGCAAAAGTGCACCGATTGGCAAACTGCAAATTTACAAATTCGGGAATTGCTTAATAAATTCGGCATTAATGTAGAACATACCACTAAACAATACAATGAACAATAAAACTTTAAAAAACACACAAATCTTTCTGCGGAGACATGTCAGCATGAAAATTGCTTTTGCGATAAATCCACTGCCAAGTGTATGGAGAATTATTATAAAAAACGGTATGGTCAATATTTCAAGTTAATTACTTTATGCAGTACATGACCGTCAAGATCGGCGACAATAATTAACAGAATTCCTCTGTACCACACGAACATAATCTCTGTACATGACCGCCAAACGACAATAATCTCTGTACAAGATTTATTCCTTCCTACCTAGCAGTTTTTTAGGCGCTCTATAACTTGAGGGTTCGATTCGAGGTCACAGAGAATATTAAACAATTACCTCTGAAAAATTAAATATTACGGAGTTTAAAAAAGCGGAAGAGAGGGAGAAGGGAATAGCGGTCAGCACTTCAAAAGCTGTAGAATGAGTAAGAAGTGTGGCATGGAATAACAAGTAAGGACGAAATAGTATGGCAAGAAGCGTAAGCAAAAAGGCGTAAATCTGCATACACGCCGGCCGCGTACCAGAAGGCTCGTAAAAACCGAACGGCGCCGAATGGCGGCTCTCACACGAATGGGGCTGACCCATGTTCGGGTGTTGCAGTCGCAGTCAGCGACATCCAAGAGACGACAATTCATCACTGGAATCGCTCGAAGTTGATTCTCGAGGGTGGTGTTTTTCATGTCAAAGAAGCGAGAAAACGATTCCTCTTCTTATTATTTTCGATTCACGATATCATTCTCTTCTTTTGGCCAAGATCCACTTCTTCGCTTTTTTCCGCTTATACACGTTTCCAAGATTCGGAAGTTCGTTGACAAGTTGTCCGCAGTCACCTTTCTAAATGCGTCAACTATTTCGCCGCAATCTTGGCAGCTAGGAGACTTAGAGGAAAGATATTGCATTCTATTTTTTGACGAATTCCTCGTACGAGTACAGAGCAATGGTTCTCAAGAAAGCGTTCTTTGCCCCCACTTTACATAGGCGGCTTAAACGATTCTCTTCTATGGAATGTCACTGACGTTTGTTTGCCGACGACGTTGCCGTAAATTAGTTGCAACAGTGTTAAAGAACAATTCTTTATCGTTCAAAACGTCTTCCATTCCTACGGTGTTTGCTCTTCGAAATCGCATTTCTCTAACTAAATGTTCGCCACTGGAATTCTATCTTCCTCACCTCTCGCTCTTCAAACAAATTACGATAACATTATTTGTATTCCTGACTCTGATTGCGTCAAGGACTTCGTCATCCTTTTCGACTCCAAACTAACACACGCATGTCATATAGCCATCAATTTTACAAAACCGAATTAACGAATCACTGCTCTTTTGCGCACATCAATAAGTCTTCAAGTTTATGCGCTGGCATTTCCATCATGTTATACCCCAATTCAAGTACGCAACGGAACTGTAGTCTCCAGCTTACAAGTAATTGTGAAGAATTAAAGAAAGTTCAGCAATTTTTGACATGAACTGCTTTTAAGAAGTGCAAGACTTCACAGGATAAGCTATGAAGAAATTCTTAAGAATGTTCGGCTTGACGCTTATGGAGAGGGCAAAAGAGAGAGAGAGAAAGGCAAAGGTTTATGAGACCAAACTCTGCTTTGCTTATCTTCAATCGTCCACCTTCATTTATACCCTTGGTTCAAGGGAACATCTACATAACCTATAGATGGACACTTTCGGTATTGCTAATGAAAGCTCATTCACCAACATGGTCACCATCGAGGCCTAATCAACTTCATCCTATCTTTTCACTGTCAAACAAACGACCTCGTTTCCTCGTTTAAGCTCATGAGGCATTCAGTTCTACTTTGTACTTTCTTCTCCCTCCTCATTTCCATCATTCAGTTATTCTCGTTCGTCCTCCGCCCAATTCCTTATATAGATATTCAATTCACGAAATCATTAATTTATTTAGTTGCTGCATCGTCTTATTATTTCTGTTTAGTTGCTGCTCTCTTTATTTAAATATTAATTACGTCTCATTAGTCCAGTTCCCTTATTTTATACTTAATCTGCTTCTCGCAGCATATACGTGAGTCACAGCATTTCTGTGTTCGCTCATTTATGCAATAAACGCTTCGACGACAACGTATTCAGTGGAGCCAGTATTGGAAAACTCTTATCTTCAGTCGCTAATATTGATGTACATTCAAATACAGAGACAAATCTTATTTAAAAAGAGAATAACGAAATATTTTCTCGATCATCCCCATACGTGCAACTATGTTTACAATAGCGTTTTTTTCTTATTTGAAAAAGCTTTGCATACTGTAACGCAAACGGAGGTGTCTTTATGGGAAAGGGTACGGTAGATGGTTTGTCGGAATATTCGAATGACATCGAACTCACCCAGAATTTTGTTTCAAAAAAGAATTCTTAAAAAACCTTCAAAGCTGTAGGCAATAACAGTTCTGGTTCGGTTAAATGCGTAGGCACCGCTGCACTCAATCCTCGATGCGACAATGGCTCTAGGACAGTACGGTGGTGTTGAGTAGAAACAAGGAGGATATTGTGCTTCTTGATCCATCCGCCCACTCAAACCGACCATCAAAAAAATCATCTTCCATGGAAGTCACATGTGCTCCATAGCCGAAGCTGCTGTGTACCAATGCCTTGCTGGCGCGTCATGAGCGAGGAAGTGTTCATGCGTGTTCGGTAGGCCAGGTGTGCTACGATCGCTGCCTTTGATTTGGAAACGAAATTTTGCAGCAATTTAAGTGGTGTATTACAGAAACAAGCGATATACCACGTTCCCTTGAACACAGGCTCGCTCAGATATGGGCGTTCTGATGGGGCTTAGTGAAAAATAGAAGCACCTGTCGAAAGTAAGCCCTTACTTGACTGGAAGCCTTCCCTCCTCATTATTACAATTTAATCGCGAAGGAGTTACTCTTGTAAATTTATGCAATTCAATTTCTTCTCTATTTGTTTCTTCTAAAGATAAATTCACATTTGCGCTGAGGCATAATCAACTTCATTCTGACTTTTCATTTTCGCATAAACGATCGCGTCCTTTCATTTATGCTGATCTTGTTGACATCACTTCTATTTCATTTATTTTCCTCTCTCCTTATTTCGTCCGTTCACTTTTTGCCATTTATTTTCTGCTCAACTTACCACAAATATAGGTTTCATTATTAGCATACTGCTCATCTGCTTAACTGCTGCACCGTTTCATTATTCTCATTTATTCGATGCCGTCTTTATCGACGAATTACGTACGTACCATAAGTTCCATTTTTTTAGCTTTATACTTTTTATAGTTCTAAGAGCATATATATGAGCGTTTCTTTAAAAACTATGTATATGAGTTTGTTAATCGAACAGTAAAAGCTTCGACGGTATCTTTCAAATGGACATTCCAATGCATTCTTTTAGCGACTACCCTCCGAAATATTAATTACACACAATCAATTTTTACCCTACTGTGGTGTTAGGAAAAGAATTATCTATGTGACTGACCGTGCCGAATAGTGCGCTTGTGGTGTGCAATAAGGCGATTCTGTTTTTAAGCCGACAATTCCCATTTCTGATCTACAAAGAATTTACCCATTGGAAAGAGCAAAGAAAATGCAGAATCCGATTGGAAATGGGAACAGTATTGCACATATGAATGCCATGGCTTCACAGCCGTAAGAAGAGGGTCACGAAAGGGTACATCACATGGGCTACCTAATACAACCGTGATCGCCTAAAAGCCCATAAAAATCCTCATTTTCTCCACTCTCTTCCTTCCACTCACTCGTTCTCTTTGCAGAATTCCGCTTTTGCATTCACGAGATTTGGTAGGGGCGCTTATGCAAAAACCAAAGATTGCTTTGAAGGGCCTAACAATAGCCGCATAGTACAACCCATTCACCAACCTTCATTTATTGCAATTCGTCTCCAAAACTAGTTATCCGCATGCCAACTATGGCCAAATATGTGCTTTTCGCACAATGTTTACCTGGAAAATGAGATATTCCCTCATATAGGCATTCACTAGTTTGTTTTTTTTTGCGCCGGATGAACATGTGGATTCTTGGATGCGCGTACCATCATTTTTCCTTGCTTTCGCATCTATCACAGCGCCACAGACAATGCTATTCTTTAAACACAAATTAGTGCAGATTTCATTGATTTAAAATCGTCTTTTTTACAAAAGCATAATTGCTGACTTAGACGATGCAAACAAGCTTCTAGACAGTTCTGCTAAACCCGATTCTGTACAGTTGCTAATAGAACCAAAAACACGTCGTATATGATTCACTTTTAGGATCACTCAAATGTTGAGAACCCACTGAGAGTTTTTTATTACTTTTAGTCTTTCTCCCTTAATAAGAAGTGTCTGAGATTTAGCCTATTTTCATTTACAGCGATGACAAACAGACGCAAGCAGCAAGGAATCGACAAAACGATTTTCCCGATTTTCTTCTTCAGTTCTAGACCATTTCTTCTGTTTGTGGATGTTGTTGACAAATGCAATGCAACTGAAGAACATTTTGTGCCACAACATGACTTTGTAATCCATTGAAAAGTTTAAAAAAAGTGGAAACGAGCCTCAGTGGGGCGATATTACATCCACCCATCACAGCAGTCGGCTTCAAAAATTACTTGCAAATGAGGAAAATTCAAATTTTATCCAGCACGACCGCTCATATACGACCAGGTTTCTATCAAAGACTGGTTTTTATGCGACCCGATCGATTGAGTTTGCAATCCGATTTATTGAAAATGGATAGCGATTTTTACCGTTCAAATGATCGATGAATGGGAAAGAAACTGCGGGAGGGGGAGGGGTATAGGATGGTGACTCTAGGATGTACCCTATGCCCACCAATATCGCGTTGGATCTGCCGCACAGCCGCCCAAGCATTCAAACACGCTCAAGCTTAACAGCAAACTCAGACCATAACAGCATTGCAAAAGTGCAAATTTCGCCTACAAAATTCAATGGCAGAACTGGCCAGAAATTCGCTTACATGGAATTTTGCATTGCATTTAAAACCGTTTTTACGCATTCTTTTTCTATGGCCTAACTGCATTTGTAAAACGCATTGTAGCGACGTTAAGTCTGTGGTTGCGCAACGTGAATATGAATAAATCTGCCTGTAAATATAGTTCAAATGCACGACTTTTCCAGCAATTTGTGAGCGAATGTTAGGAAGGTTTCATTGCTTAGGGGCAACTTATGTAAGCGGCTGATTTGATAGGTATTATCATCAGAACGCATGAAGCGCATATCATGGCAGCTCCTTGCAGCAGATTCCCTACTTGCTTAACGGAAGATGAACTCATCAGCTTCGAAAAAACCTTCGGAAAAAAAACGTAAAACTGAACAAAAGAACAGCAGCGTTCCTAGGACGGACATGTTCGTAAGCAATCACGTGGAAGAGGACGCATCTAGCCAGAACACAACAAGTGGGAATGCGTGCCAAAGAGAGGTGGTACGGCATGAGCTTTGGCAATTTCACGTATCGCAAAAAAAGCGTTGCAGAAACCGTTTGTAAACGGTAAAAAATACCTAATACTCATTTAAGCAGTGCCAACAGACATGCGATCATAATTTAGCTGATCCAACTTTTCGCACACAGCTATTTAAGATGCGTTTTTCTGCAAAGAAGTTAGCAACCATCGAAATGTGGAACTGAACCCGTTTAAAAATACACGCGAAATTTCCACCGCCCTATAACATTCCCGAGAGGCGTGAATCAGATTGAAGCTGAAAATGATTGGTGATCGGAGCGTGTAGATCATAATTATCAATTTTCGTAGCTCCAGCAAATGCAAGTGGACTAATAAAGCGCAAGAATATCCATTTCTAGCAATGGCAGCTTTTGGTTGAATACAAGCGACTGAAAGTACGTTGTAAGCTTTAAAATGCCTCTAACAGGACTTTACTTAACGATTCGCAACTGATCATATTTCCAAGCTCAGTTTCAAAGCGTTTATCAATATTTCAAGAATATCTAACTGAGAGATTAGAAAACGTATAGAGATTTTGAAAATTTGTTGACATAGGCGCAGACTAAACGAATTAGTGGTACATCCACTATCTTAGACGGGCTTATAGGTCTTATGGGAATTTCATGACTCATTTAGTCCATGACATGAAAATGGGAGCTCGTTATTTCGCAGATAAAGCTGTTTCGATTTTTATCACATATTTTCAAGTTTCTAATATTGTCACCCAAAATATTGTTAAAATAACGTCCGTTTACGGTGGTTACAAATTTACATACATGTGTATATGAACTGTAGCACACGAATAAAAAAGATGGAGTAGGAAAAATTAGCAAATGTTAGAAAAAAAAACAAGAAACATAACATATTGTCAAAACGAGGCAAACGATCCAGATGGAATCAAGAACAGGAACATCAGCAATTATTGAAAACAAACGGAGGTGCGAACGTTGTGGTAAATTTACATTCATCAGAGGTCAGTGGGGAAGCAATTTAGTGATAACATTCGAAGGCAACATCGGCCAAACAGCTGTTGGCCGACGAAATGTGTACATGAACTGTAGCACACGAATAAAAAAGATGGAGTAGGAAAAAGTAGCAAATGTTAGAGAAAAAAAAACAAGAAACATAACATATTGTCAAAACGAGGCAAACGATCCAGATGGAATCAAGAACAGGAACAACAGCAATTACTGAAAACAAACGGAGGTGAGAACGTTGTGGTAAATTTACATTCATCAGAGGTCAGTGGGGAAGCAATTTAGTGATAACATTCGAAGGCAACATCGGCCAAACAGCTGTTGGCCGACGAAGGTGTGATATGCTCACACTTATTTATATACAACTCATCATCAGATCACTGGCCGTGTTCGGCTTTGAAAAATATCCATCTTGCTGATTTTAAATCACTTCTATGCATGTCAGTTTTCATTGACCAGTGTAGCATGCTGCGGCTCTTAGGATGTCTGTCATCTCTTTCGCCTAACCGACAGTGATCTTACTGGAGTGTGCAGTTATAGGGGAGAGAATCACCTCATAGACAAATGAAGGCCAATTTATCACACCGGTTCCGCTAAAAATGAATTCAGCCCTCTTACACACCCCGCCCCTTTCCACACACGAGTTTTTGTTTGTCGCCAAAGGAAATCGCTTATTTTGGCATTTTTCAAGCTTTTCGGCTGTTAGGATGCCTGTCATCTCTTTCGCCTAACCGACAAAGTGATCTTACTGGAGTGTGCAGTTATAGGGGAGAGAATCACCTCTTAGACAAATGAAGGCCATTTTATCACACCGGTTCCGCTAAAAATGAATTCAGCCACCTTACACACCCCGCCCCTTTCCACACATGAGTTTTTGTTTGTCGCCAAAGGAAATCGCTTATTTTGGCATTTTTCAAGATTTTCGTTACCTCGACAGTGTTTCACCTCTGCGAATTATTCCACTCTTTTTACTAAGTAAGCGCTGCTGGCGACTTCGAAAGCGATTGGAGTAGGCTAGTGCTCAACACACAAATTTTTATGAAGCAAAGGCAGGCAGGGCGGCGTGCCCGTATTCTGTATATATATTTTAAAAAATTCCACTTTTATTAACGGAACTATGGCAAAAAATGTTGAAGACACGATAAATTAAGGTACTTCCAAAAGAATCTTAACAGAGGTGGAAATAGATGCGCGAAAATACTGCAAAACTCTTCAAGATGACTGACCGGTATAATACCTTTTCATCCTTTGCAACCCACCATTGCTTCGTTGCTTCATTTTATCGAGAACACAGGCTTCCACACGTTTTTTTTTCATGCACATTAAAATATGCAAAAGGTCTCACCTAACAACGTCAACCCGCCTCTCTTCCCTCCCCTCCGCCCTCTACCTTACACCACTGACGTTAGGTCCACAAAAGTTTTTCAGATCCATCTCATACCTACCCACTGCCTTCATCGAGTAGGCCATCCCTCTACATTATGGTTCATAATGATAAATCGTCAACTGTACGTAGATTATGAATGCTAACTATGAAACACTTCAATTCAAACACTAAATCTTTGACTATGCGAAGAGGAACGACCCGAACCGATTATTGCGTATTCGCGCTCATAAATCTCCAACGAGCTACATAACGCACAGTTTGAGATCTTCATCAGGCCCGGAAATGCTCTAGTTCAGTCATCAACCGCTTTGATATTAAAGCAATGTCATTTCGTTGTCGAAGCGTTTAATAGTGTATTTTAAGGAAACCTTATCTAACGCAATGTACAACTGGTTATGCTAATCATACTTTCCTTTCATGAAAAAAAATCATAAAGCGCGAGTGCGAAGAAAGTTCAAAATATGTTGAACAACGGCAGCGTCGATCTAGAAGAGTACGCGTGAGTAGCACAGCAAAAGCGGTGCATGCGAAAATATGAATCGTAGTTGGCCGAGGGATGCCACGTTTAGCAGTTAAGCGCACGGCTGACGGCAATCCGATATAGCTCATCTCTTTTCTCGACCCTCCAAAAAAAAAACGCTGATTGGCTGAATACTATTTGGAGTAACATCTGCTTCGCGTAAGAGAACGTCGATGAAACCAACGTTTTATTGGAGACTGGTCAGCATCGAACGAATGAAGACAACTCTCCGTCCGTGTTTTTAGCTCCAAGTTTTATTTTTTATAAGTCGGTGCGTCGGCTATGGCCTAACGGTCCAAGATCGCGAAACCTGTTTCGGTTTGAAAGTCCTCTTTGCTACCTTATATTTTCAAGAATATCTTGCCGTTCAAGATGAATCCAAGGATGGCTGCCCTCCATTCAAAATAATCGCATTCCAGGGCATCTCTACGATAGTTTTACAAAGAATTGAATGCAAGTTTTACATTCTGAGATCGAATTCGAATTCTTAGCGCTGCTGTTTCGATGTTCCATGGCTCTCATTAAGGCTGAAAGATTACAAGGCGATAGAGGATGGCATTTGGACTATGCTTCATTCGATGGAAGAAACGCCTGTCAGTCATTTTCTTAAAGCTGCATATCAGCTAATAAGCTCACTGGTCTAAAAAAAAACGAAATACCATGCTATCTACATACCGCGAACAAACCATAAGAGTTGAGCAACTGTTTGTCATAATAAAATTGTACAATATGCCTATAGTTTTGTTATTTCTGTGATAACTTTTGCCTGCCATTTGTTATGAGCAATTTTCATCGCATCTTACTTTTTTGGTTAATTAGAATATGTTCTGTCATTCTGTTCCCATCAGCAGGGTAACCGAAGTCCTTGAGGAAGTGTTCAGATAAAGTTGTTCATATCATAGCAACAACAACATCGTCATTTTAGCGAGATGAAATTCATGATTTAGATTGACAGAGCAACCTAAGGGGCATCTTTCTACACCTCACCGTAGGCAAACGAGCACCGTAACATCCTTACTGGTCCAATACTTTTATGATATGTAACATTAAACATTAAAATACACAACAATAAAGGCATTAAAGTATATAGCATTAAAGGTATCAGCACTGGTGCGTGAAGATGCGATCCTATGGCCGCGTCCGCCGTTTTCTACGTTTAGCGATCCTCAAGCCGCATTTTCATCATTATACACACTCAATAACGCCATCAGTTCAACCGTGTTTGAATCTATTGCCGCTGCAGTGATTGAGGGGGAAGACAAGTCACACGCAATGCAATTTTTTGCAGCTGGCACGGTAGATCGCGCACTCTTATGGCGCTCACGATCTTCTCAGTTTTTTTCGGTCGCGTATTCAAACAGTGCATTCAGCTGATGTTCCCCCAAGTAAATGTATGCCACTTTACCTTTACATAATCCAGCACATGGATGCTTTATTTTTGTTCAGTGATCATCTATTTATAATTCAGAGCAACCACACAATCACCCGCTGAAAACACAGTGGCAATCTACGAACTAATTATTTAACTTTATTTACTTCTTTTCTTCTCGTATTTTAGCGTTTCCATTGGCTAACACTATTGTTCATTGCGTTTTCAATGAATAATATTATTAGCCAAAGGGATGCTCGCATGATGTTCTGATGCACAATTTCATGCATACTTCAGTGGGTGGAATTTAAATTGATGGGTCAATCAGAAGATGATGGCTCCACGAAATTAAACTACTTTGATTTGCTAATCAGTTTCGGACACATTACCATAGCTGCACGAAATTTATCATTGGTTAGCTGCGCAGTGAAATCTTTAAAAAGGAACTCAGAGTGTGGTTTTTTAAGGGGAAAGAAACAAGGGAGAGATGGGGGAAAGGTAAGAGGGCGTCACAGCCAGCTTACCCATCCGAACGCATAGCCAACCTGGTTTGCTCATTGTCTTTGGCCGCTGATACACTCACTATTCCAAATGCGCGAATGACAATTATGAGGAATTTGGCGATTCACAAAAGTATGCTTCCACAAAAGAATGTTCACTGTCCGTTTGACCGTCTAAACACTTGCCATTCGGCCGTTCATTTCGAGTCGTCGAATCACGGCTGATTCCAATTATAAGCAACGAAATGCTCCACAACTCATTTAAAAAAAACATTCGCAGAACCGGAAAAGTGCACAGAGACGTGCGCGCTTTCGAACAGCCATAATACTTTTCGCAGTGACACGCGCAAAATGCGAAAACTTTTTCGAAATGAGATTAGATGGAAAGGCGTAACAAGCAAGTTTCGATCGCATCAAATATCCCCCCGAGACATCACGCAGCAATGGGATGTTTCCTTCTCAAGAAAGTTTCTTGAACTCAGCGGCTTCAACTTGCCCTGATGTTATGCCGAACAAACATTTCTGCATGGCACGAGATTTTCAAGGAGATATTGTTCGAATGAAAAGTACTAAACGAGAGCGATTTGCGGGAGATGGCTGGAAG
>JPKZ01002205.1:163144-186383 GCA_000803305.1 Toxocara canis
CTCTCTTGTGTTGTTGAATGGAAGGTGGGCTGCTGGAAGAGGGTAGAAGCAAGAATTGGGAACTTCACATATAATAGTACTTTCATGCATGAAAACTAAGTGGAAATATTAATGAGATCTCTCTCAACTGGGTAAGCGCTCTTCGCGAGAAACTTTAGAAGTAAGTTTCTAATGTCAGGCTTCCCGTCCATGCCTTTTGAAGTATTTACAGTCACATTGAATATTGCAAAAAGGCTCCCTCAGCTTTTGGCAAAAAATGCGAATTTGGAAGTTTGTGCGTCGATAGTATGAGGTATGATATGCCGTCGAATGTATATATATATATATATGCTCTTCATTCACCTTCCCTCTTCAGCGTTCCACTTGTAGCATTTTCGTTTATATTAATGAGCTCCGAGATCCCCATGAGTGTTTCGATTCGAGCAATCGTTGTTATTTCACTGCTGTCATAGCATTTTGTGTGATATTTAACGGTTTCCTGATGTCCTAGTTCCCAAGCCTTCTTGAAACTCCGGCTCTACTATTGAAATCCGTCATAAGAAACGCTGGGGAGGGAGAGTGAAAGTGATATTCCGAATCACAACCAAACCAAAGTTGGGGAAGGTTTCAATCAAATAATCAAGTAAGATCAAATATCCTTCCGAGAAATTCAGTAGTTTACTAAATTCATAGCGGTGCCCAAGTTATGTATAAATGGGAAAAAGGATGAGCGGGCCAGGTAGCGCATCTCAAAAACGACAGATGGGCCTCCCTGATTATTAGTTAAGGCTCTCTCGACAGGAAAAGCCTTTTAGGGCCCTTTAGGGAGACCGTGAGCATAGGCGAATCGGATGATGATAAAACCCGAACGGAGATAGCCTCCAAGGGGATAGGACTATGATATTTGCAGGAAGTCGATTTAAGCGAATTGGGGTCACAGGTAGCATGGGGTGGATAGAAGTTATTGAGACACTCAAGTAAAACACATTGTCCTCTAAATGCGAGCATCATCCCTTGAAAACAGAAACAATTTAAGTCCAACGTTCTCATTCTGAGTTTATAGGTGTGTGTTCGAGTCCCTTACGCAATCAGAACGTTCCTACCAAACGGCGATTGATAAGAAAACGATATTGTGCTTCAATATAACAAGGAAAGAGGATTGTTGCAGTATTTCTCGCATTTGTCAATTAAAAAAGCGATTATTTGTTCGTTTAGTGCCTTTTCTTTAAGCAATAGCTGAGGCTAAGAGACTGAATCTTCCGAATGGCTGAACCTGCTCAAGGAGAAAATCCAGAAAGTGATACTGTTAGAGCCGGATTCTCTAGAAGATTATCGAAAATTTCTCAAAACAGCACTCTGTGCAAAACGGCATTCGACAGCGAAAGGAAATACTATCTTCATGCGTTCCATTTACAAATTACCAACTGAAAATGTATAGGAATCTTTGTCGCTCCACCATGTGCACTTTCTCCACTGCATCGTCTAAGCAAAAAGTAATAGAAATGCCTGGAGTTTATAAAATCAAAAGGGAAATGGTTACAAGCTACGAAACAGCTCATGCATTTTCCTAGCTTATATGCTCAATTCAAAGCAATGATTACGGACTAGATATGACAGTTTTGAAAAATAGGAAGGAGCAATTCACTGAACCACAGCCGCATATACTGTTGCAGGTCAATCTTAGCTAACATAAATGCGAACAGCCATAACCTTAATCAATCATCGAAAAATATGATATGCACGTTGGCGATGTAATGCGCATGTGAGAGGTTTGTGAAAACTGCGCTCGTGCACGCTTGGATGAGAAATACACAATCTGGCAAACATTTCATCGTTAAAACTGTAGCAGCCTGGGAAAGGCAAAGAACACGACAGTATGTCGCTATATGTAACAGAAATCAACGAAGATGAAGTTGGGGGAAGGAGGAGGGGAGAGCGAAGGGAGAGGGAAGGGGGCAGTAAAACAGATCTTAAATCGTCCTGTCCCTCTACTATAAGCTGCCCTTCTTCTTTTCGCCCTCATTCACCTTTCGTGATTTCTTTTAGAATACGTCACCATACTGTACGATCCTATCAGTTTCTCAGCCACTGATAATATTAGCTTAACGCCGAGATATTTGCCACATTGTATGTTTCGTTTCACTGCAAATAAATAGGGTAACGTGATCCGTTGGAAAGATTGTCTCTAAAAAAAGCACAACTTGAAAGAAAGTGACCATGAGGAAGTTAAAATATGTAGGGAAGTTCCGTAAGTTTATAGATCCTGGCATTCTAACGGCAAATGTGATCCATATTCGGACAGGATGACAATACAGTAGAACAGATGTTCTGAGCTAGCGTCACAAAGGTACCACTTTTTTGTACTTGCAAGTTAGCATTACCATTCCTGGCACGATTTATATGTGTATATTTGTTTGCTGCGAAAGGAATGATAGTTTTGCTGTTAAATCTTTCTCTCATTATTTTAAGAAATTGGCCACTTAGCAAACAAATATAAATATACTGCTTCACAATATGCAAAATTTTCTTGTCGTTTTTGGAGAAGTCGAGCAAAGAGGAACACCACTATTTCGAGCACATTTCCACAAACCAATGTATTGCTTAACGCTACCAAACCATAGGGATGCTCACCTTGTTCTGGGTTTCCTCCTTCTATGAGGTAGATAAAGATCACTGCTCGGCCTGCCAGCGTTGCCGCCTTTACTGTTGACGACCACTCCGCTTGCCGAAACATACGAGTCCTGTAAGGCTTCTAAGCTCGACGATGTTTGCATCGACTAGCTTTCAGAGCTGATCAAATGAATGTTGGTTGATCAGTCGAAACGAAACAACAATAAGTTGTGAGAGAGCGACAATGGTGCACACAGTGTGCGTTTTGAGGTCTATATTTTCCAATTTGTCGTTGTCAAGCACACTCCCCAGAGTGTGCCTCAACAAGCCTTATGTCTCTCGATCAACGCACTAAAAAATTAGTTCATGCAGCAGTATGGTGAGCAGTAAAATTCGGTTGTGAAAGCAACGCGAAGCTCTAATTAGGCCGACGTGCAATGGCATTGCATGCGATTGGTTGCGCTAAAAAAAAAATTTATCTAATGAGCCTTTGCCGTCCCATCATCTCATATTCTTTTTTGGCATGACAACGAAAATGATCCGCACATCCCACTGTGATATTTGGACGACGAAGGTGGCATACGGATGGGAAAAGTGGTAAGCGTGAGCGCATAGGGAGAATGTATAGCGAAGAGAAGGCGTAGAAACGAAAAATACAGCACTGAAATTCGGAAAGGCGTTCTGGAAGTGCATTTGAAATGGCACAATTGTATCTTGTCAAATTGCTTGAGTCAATTTAATGCCGTCAATGCTGCAAACAAGCTGACCGATTTTTAAGTTCCATTGCTCTCAAAACGTCATTATGGCAAGCTTGCAATTTCAAACTTTTTGACTTACTTCTTTCGAAATGTTCATTAGAAGAAATAATTGTTCATTTTCAGGATTGAGAGAGTCTCTCAAATAAACAATGGAAAGCAGTTGATGCGCACGACGAATGTCACTTTTTTAGTCAATTTATTGACTGATTTGTGGTCAGCTAAATTTGAAGGTAAACATGATGGGTGACTGATCGCTTTTGAAAAATTGATTTAAAAAATCCGACAGCGTTTATACGAATTTTGCATCGAAATTCCTAAGCAATCATGTTTGGTACCACTCGATTTAATATGCGCACATCTCTGCCGGCTTACAACCCCTCATGCACCTTTTCCATTCTAATAATTAGTACTGTTCCCTCAACGTGACTGAGAAGTCGTGTACAGTATCTCAGTTAAATAATTTAAAGTCGCGGTCAAGTGAAAATGCCTGCAAACTGCCGATTTTGCCTGTGCAAAGACGCCATTTTGCCGGCTTTTCATTCAAAATGCAATGAAGGTGGGGGCATAAAGCAAAAATTATCGAAACAACACCACTTTTGCTAATGAACGAGCATGATCACCAATCCGCAACGAATTCTGGATCGCTATGGATTGGACATTGTCATCTTTCCGCTTTGCGTGCAAATGAAGTTGCTTGTTTCACATCAGCATTTCCTTATAATTTAGCAAATGCCGGTAAAGACAGGTGCAATACTCCTATGCGTTAACATTTCCACTTTGAGTGTACTTTGAGAGGAAGTAGTTGCCATACGATGTGGGTATTTAATAGCTGCAATAGAATATCACCAATGTACTCCTGAACGGAAATTTCGCAACCGCTGATGAAACTGTTATATGTTGCCTATAGCATCACAAGGTCGTATAAAAACGTCTCTTCACTCATTCAATCACGCAACGCGTTGGTGTTATTATGAAGCCGAGCATTGGCAAATTGGATGCGTCTGTCTATTCGAGAACGTCGTCGTCAATGAAATATTGATAATCACTTAGATTTCCGTTGAAGTTCGTTAAGATATTGCCCTTTTATCAAACCTAATCGGAAAGTCTGGCTGGTAAATATTGCGTCTGGGTGCAGACTGCCTTCAGATTGAAAAATAGGAACAGGTATAGCAGCATCGTTAAGCTTTGTCTATACGTTTAAAGCATTATATTACATCCGAAAACCAAGTGACATAAAAGTCTTAGAAACCTTTTTCATAGGGAGGAATATAAATCACAAAATTTCACTTGCATACGTGAATGCCGAAACGAATTGAGTATGCCGTGCGTTGTGGTCACGATGGTACCTTATCTCACATACGACCATATAAATATGCCTAATATTACAGTTACGTGAGCTCGGGCTAGCAAAAGTTAGTAATATCGTACAATGAAACTAACTTGAAGGGCGCCGTTACGTTGTAAAAACTGTGGGGCGGCATAACAAGCGTAGTCATGCTGTGAACAGAGGCTCGTCTTCATTGTGCCCGTATCGCTTGCACAACTCCGCCATACATGACCTCCGTTTCTCCTGAATGTAAAACAGACCATTCTTCTATATTAGAAACTGAAACACGTAGTCAGCAGTGCGAGCGGATTTAGAGGTGAGACTGCGGCGAAAATTCATTTTGACGTTCTATTTGAAATCCAAAAAATACACTTCAACTTGGACGAACAAGCAAGCTTTGGGTTACCGTATCCTAACTGAGTGCCAGAATGAATTCCTGAAGCAATCTGAAACCGGCTCGACCTTAATCGATAACCACAAGTTCAGTGTACACTTCGTTGTTTATCCAGAATGAATACAATGAGTGAATGCGACGATAACGTCAAAAATTACTGTTTAATAGACAGTGGCGAAATGTAGATAGCCAAGAGTAGTGGTTATAGATAACCACCTGCAAAAAGACGAATGTAGGTTTTTGTGTATCGTTTAGAGAACCCATAGTTTTGAGCGCGGCTTTTTCACTGCGGAGCATCTATTGCTAACTGGCTTCTGTTCGAACGAAGACCTTTTTTTATGAAGCTCTAGTGACCCCCAAAAAATTCGACCAAGCCGGCCTTTGTTTATAGCCACAAATCTCTTCACATATCTACTCTGACCTGCCACTGGGAAGTAACGCCTATCAACGAGCGAAACACCTGCCCAGGACAAGAACAGCTAATTTCTAACAAAGAAAAGCACATTTGTCTGAGACAGATTGATTGCATTATGGCGTGCACTTTATTGTCACGTCGAAGTCCCTTGTTTCGCATATTTCCTAAATCCCTGTGGGCTTCCCACTATGTGTTTCTGTTATACATGAGCCTATATTTGTTGGCAGAGGTGTTTTACCATGCGATCGATAAATTCATATCATTTCATCTGCCTTACCTTACTTTTTGTGATTCTGTGTCTCATTAGTATTCGACACCCCCGAATTTTATGTTGTCGCGTGCAAACAAAATTTTTCTTCGCAAGAATCATTTGAAAAAAAGTGTGTTCACTTTTTTAGGACTCTGTGACTTTCCTTTTTCATGGCCATTAAAGAGAGGGCTTCCAATCAGTAGTGGACATCCACTGAAAGAGGACTTATATTCGAAATGATGTTGCGCTTCTACTGATAAAAGGCTTCCATTTCGAGTGAGAAGGTTCTATTTTTATGAAGCTCCATATACGGAATTTAGGGGGCCATTATCGAAGGGACTTATATTCCAGGGAATACGGTATCTCACATTGGGTCTAGCTACTCTTTATTTATTGATTTGTCATTGCATTGAACAGTTAGTGTTTCACTCATAATGTTGCTTTCGACGAGTGTTCGGGAGATGGCAGGGCGTTCGCGTTGCTGATTCATCGTTAGACTAGCTGGTTTTGTAGAACACTCGCAAGTGAGAAATATTCGCTCTGAGCGCTCCTGAAAATCCGAGTGGAAGGTTCGTTTCTTTGCAACATAGTTATCAAAGTTCGCAACTCGGAGGCCTGTAAAACGCCTGCAAATTTTTCATCTCTTAATGATGCGTAGCTCCTGCCAGAGTCGATTAACTGCTTTGAAGCTGGGTATCGGAGGTATTTGTTAGGTGTAGAGCATACCAACCAAACTTCGCAACTGTAGCTCTAATTCTCGAGCTGAAACCACCGCACCAGAGACAAACACATACACACACGTAAGCACAAGCGCGACGTCGGCACAGCGCAGTTTGTAAGTTGCAGTTTTGCCAAAGTGCATATAAAGCGGCAATGCTTCATAAGTGTAGTGCCAAAACACCTTCGTAACGAGGACGGTCTTACTCGTGGATCTCAGATAGTCTCAATATAAGCAACCTTTACACTGGTGCAGCTACTTACAGCCTACGCCATCGTATGTTTTCCCTTATTGAAACAACAATTAATGAATCAACCCAACTTAATTTATCGACTGTCACGAAGATGCTAGAGGATAACTCACAATAATAAATGTGTAATCCCGTTTACATTCGATCACCACTAATCACTCGTCGACCCACATCTTTTCTCTTCAACTGTTCGAAGACACATTTCACGATGATCTGTGCTTCTCTCAATAAGAAGGGACGCCACAAAACAGACAGCGAAGCGAAGCGTTCATGCAGTCGCAAATTATCTATTTGTTTATGTAAGATAACATTGCATGAGTAGGCATTCCACGGCTGTGAACTGAGATCAGTTACATAAAACGGACCAGGCAATATTATTTTCGCAACAAGTGATGTATAGTTCTACTTTCAAGGGCGACGAATTCGGAGCGATGGACGGTTATTACTTTCTCTTCCGGATCCCACTCCTCCCCCTCCTGCCCTTACATTTGTTTTGAATCACGATCCAAACAATACGTGGTTGCAGATGGAATAATAGTAGAAGTTTCCAGACGATGTGAAAAATGGAAAACTAGGCGAGAGTATTAGGCCTAGTCAACTGCAATATTGTAAGTCTTAAGTTTTTTTTCGTATAGTTGCCAGCCTATCAGTTGATGCACTCTCCCTGAACGATTCATATATGCCACCGTTTTTGAACGGAAGCCGATTCAGTGTTGCATAAGTCTTCGTTGTCTTTTAGGCGTCACCGAGGACCGTCCTTACAATCAGCGAAATATTCATAATCGCATAAAATAATGCAAAAATCAATGCAAAGAGCCAAAAATATAACAGCTAAGCGTTTCACTAATTCATTTACATAAACGCCTGTTTCGAGATGCGTGTTGTCTCCTTCACAAAAATATATCTCTTCCTAAGAGTTTTACCGTGTTTTCATCACGCTGCGAAACGTTAAGATCGAGCTCCACTGCGTGAGAGGTCGAAACCTCACCACAGCACTTTATGGCATAGCGCTGAAAAGCGTAGCTTTCCAACTGCTTATATCGTAGGAATCAAACATTAAAATAGGTGAAAGAAATATTGCATGAGAACATCCGGAAACGAATATTGCATGAGAACATCCGGAAACGATTGAATAATTGAAAGTCTATACGAGTGATTGGCAATTTTCATGAAAGCGAATGGAAAATCAAAAAAAAATTGTCATTCTTTTATCTGGTTCCGCTGACTTACCTTCACCACATACAGTAACTAACGTTTGTCTGACTCGGCAATAGAAATGAATTGGGAATTTGCTTGACACATTTAAAAAAACAATTCATTATGTTTCGAAAAGAAATTATTTCGAATTCATTACTTTTATTGGGTATCAAATTTTCGAGTATAGAAACATGAAAAAGTGATCATTGCTGAAATGAGAATGCAAAAATTAATGAAATTTTATTACTGATTAAAAATCAAAAGACCAAAAAAAGGTCTATCAATGGTAAGAAAAACAATTAAGTTCGAGATCAAAGTTCGGCGAACAAAACTAAATTTCAATTCAGTCCTTTTTTTTGATGCGGACAGCTAATTGAGCTCATTGACGAGATTTCAAGCTTTCCCCGATTAATCGAAAACCACTTACAAATCGAAATGCATTGAACATTTCAAATGCGATTGAATGGCAAGATAATATTTTGTTGCTTTAAAGAACTCCAAAATTTTCTTTGAACTGAAAGTTATAAGGAAAAATAATTTTATTTAAAATCAAAGAAAAACGGCTTGAAAAAAAACGATTCCCAACAAGTCCGCATTATTTGCAAAAGTATGCCCAGATTTTCTAAACAGAAATCATGATCACAGCTTTCGAGAACAGCTAAAATCTAGAAGCGGTGGCCGACGAGTGAAAGAAAAACTAAAAGAAAAACTATTCAAAGAAAGCGAGCAAACCCGCAAACAAGTCACTAATCAAAATTGAATTTCAAACGAACAAGACGAATGGGCAATTCACTAAATTCGACATTCTGCAGCGCTTGCGGAAACCCTCCCGCCCATGGCCTAGGCCATCATCGCATAGCGACTTACCATCACTCGCAGTAATTGGTTGCGATGAAAGTCGATATGTATGCGTGCATGCGAACGTTTATGAGATTTAAAATCCGCTTTCTGTTTTTTTTAACGGAAGTGGGCTATTATGAAAACTAAATAAAAATGTCTGGCTCAGAAGTATTATCCTTTCATTATATAGATTACTTTTGAACTTTTAATAGCTACGTTCCCATGTCCATCAACAATTTAAGTTTGTTCGCTTCTACTCTTTTCAGCTTACTTTTACATTAAAATTGTTGGTGCCTCAGATTTCGGTTCTGGTTAATACATACGAGCAGCTTATGATCTCATTTATTTTCTCATATTTCAACGATCGTTATCTAAGGTATCGCTTCAGCTGAATGCCTCTTCTGATGTCATTCATTTTTCACTCCCTCTCAAATTCCAGTGATATGCTAATCGTAATTTCTGTTTGTCGTTACATCAAACGACATTCATTTTCACCTCAGCAGTTAACTGTTCGATTTGAAACGGGCACTACGACACTTTTTTTTCGCTCAGAAGACGTTTCATTCTAATCTATCCTTCTCGTCCAAGCATTTTGAATGAACCGAAGTTTCATTCATCGTGAACATCATCGTTTAATGACCGGCTATTCCACAAGTTTCGACCAACTGACATCAAGTCCTTGCCTTTATGTGTAGCAGTGATGTTTGCTCATCATGGAATAAGTTCATTTTAATCGCGTGGTGAGTACGGTATAATTTGCTTTAAAGTGGAATGGTGCCAAAAACATAATTGATTTGTAGCAAGCAGTATCGTGGATGCTTAGACTGCAGTCCTGTGGGAAGCAGCAACTTGATCTTAGGAGGGGGAACGATGGGGTGGGGGAGGGTGTGGAACCATTTAGGAGAAAGGGTCCCGAAAAAACTGGGAAACGTTTTCCAAGGATGGGTATCTAGAGGGGATGAGGAGGGGGGGGGGGGGATAGGAGTTTCGCAAGGGGGACCCCAGCCAAAAAGTCGCAGGGGCCATTTATTTGCTTGGGGATTTTGCCGCGAAACGATTTGACAGCGAGGTGAACCGAATGTGGCCATAGGAAAGACAAAAATTCAGAGGACCACCGCTGAAAAACAGCTGCTGCTGTAAGTGCATAATGCACAAGGATCGCAGACTCATCTCGTGGAAAAGGCTCTCGTCGGGCGACGATTTCGCTTGGGAGTAACCCAACCGAAAAGATGAAGAAGATCAGTTGGCGAGAAATCATTTGAAGGACGTCTACTGGGGGACCCTGTGCGACAAGTTGTAGGTGGAGGGGGAAGCAGGGGTGTAAGTAGGAGTCGGGAAGTCGCTTCCTGCAGGTCGGCGTCTGAAGCAATATATTAAACCAAAAAGGTGGCGCACCCAGAAAAACTCGTGTGACCTCTTTCTTCCTTATTTATTTCTTTTGTTCTTCAGCCTTTATGTAAGCCTATAACATATATTATTCACATAACTAGCACCGTTTGCTCTCGACTGAATAAAAGCATTAGACGACCTTTGATTCTTCTTTGGACCTTGCTTTTCGTGGGCCACTTAATTATTTTTAAAAAAATATTTCCGTCATTTTTTGTTGATTTATTTTCATTTTTTATCATTTTGTCTTTGTTATTTTTTATTATTTTTTCATCCTTTTTTTAAATGCCCCTGGCGTTTTTTTAGTAGAAAAATGAATGGGTTGAAACAAATCACAAACCTGCTGAGCAAGTTTCAACATGAAATGCTAATTATCCTTCATCTTACATGTATATGAACTGCGCAACTTAAACATCCGATATGAAAAAACAACGTTGGGCGTTTTTTTTAACAAACAAATTTTTAGAACATTTATTGCCTAAGAAGAGTGTTTGGATTCCGATGCCAGCCCTGAATAGTTGAGAGGGAGGTACACGACGGCTAATATGGCATCGCAGATGATTTATTTCGTTCTTGAAATGCTCAAAAATTAGTTCGACGATGCTTAGCTGTACATAATTATTTTAATTTGATCGGCAACTTAACAAAATAGGTGCTCCTAACGCAAATACGGAAGTTTTGGTTCAAACGATTCGTTCAAAAGACTGGTATCGACTACCTTACGAGTTCTTCGAGGATTTCATTTATCTTATTTTCCCACAGAACATTTGCGAAAGCCCGGTGTCTTCGAGAAAACTGATCGATTGTAAAACATCGCAAATATCTAAAAATCTTTAAGGGCCATAATTTTACCCTAACCAAAAACGCGTAATAAACATCACAGCTCATCTCTAACGAAAAATGCGTTGTGACCAAGGTGACTGAAGTTCGTGAAGTGCGAGAGTATGCTGATAAAGACTGATATACTGCAATACTTCAAAATTTGCTAATTTTTTCCTTAGAAATAAAGTACGATTAAAAATTACCGCAAAAAGCACCCTCTCTACATATTTACCACAAACTTATTTTCATTAATTTTAAAGCAGCTTATTAAATACAGTGTGTTTTGATTTATTAAACACTCTATGGATTAGTAGACGATATTGGATATGAAAGCAGTATTGAGAGCATAGCTAAGATATTCTAAACCACTGTTTGCATGCAGAAAATTTTCTTAATCAAGGGGCACAATGACGTCGAGAAAATAACAAGGAAGTACGGGGAAAAGAAGGATGACGGCGTGAAAAAAAAAACAGATTTTTCAACCACAAACTTAATTGTCATCGCTACCTGTGCCAAAACTAACCCAAAATTTTTGACTTTTATGGACTTTCGAAAAATATTTAATCTCGGGCTTGAAATCCTTAATCTCAAGTCAATACTGACTGCAAAAATATATTTGGAGGGTGAAAACACGTGATGTTTGCAAAAATTTTCTCAGCTTCCTCAGAAAAAAATTTTATCACTGATTTCACGCGTGCTCACATCAAACAAAAAAGCCCAGCGAGTTGATCTCGATCGATTTTACTATCGGGAGGTTATGGTGCCCGATGGGACATTCAAACATCTAGAAATCTCGAAGTCCTATAATTTTACCCTAACCAGTTGCACATCCCTTTTCCTTCAGAGAACGTTTCGTATCCGCATTGTTACGCATAAAATGTCGTACAAAATTTTCACAGTTCTGACGTCTGCCGTGCCAAATCGCCCTAAAATTTACAAGTAAAAATGTGGCAAAAAGCTGGATTTTTTGAAAAAAAAAACGAAATTATTGGAGCAGTAACTCGAAGCGCATTTTTAACTTTAAAACCTAGCTGGTTACAAATAAAAGTGAAAATGTGGGCAATCTACGACTGCTAGCAGCAAAAAAACGATGCAACATTGTGCATCTAAACATAGTAAAGTCAAACAAAAGTGATGCATATTGAGGCAGTCAGATGCTCATTTTCATGGCAACAGGCGCACTATTGCGCCGACGATCAATGGTATAAAAAGTAGAAATCGTAAGTGCTGAAGGATGCGCTTCACTACAAAAAAAACAAAACAAAACTGATGCAATACTGTACTGAAATGTGCGCTAGATTCTTTAAAATATTCGATGGTGTTTGTATGTGAATATTAACGCTCTTCAAAATTCGCTTTAAAAAGCATCATCATTGTATCGTCTCGTGTGTATCGTACGGTTGACTTGTTATGGTGTTGCAGCGAGAAAGACCAATCTACAACGATCAACAATCGAAACGTTTGCTTTGGTGAGCTTAATTGAGAGCATTTCACAGTCTCATAAATACCATATATGACGTTTCGCTATTGATAAACCGATCCTTTTATGGCCTATAGCAGTATGATTTCAGAAGTGAACTAATAAAATCGGCCTTGTTATGATTATGTCTAAGAAGTTATTAAAAGCTTTCCTACATAACAAATCCTGATAATGATAGTAATCAGAACAAAAAAGTTCTCGTAAAAACAACCATATGCAAATTTGGTCTGCTTTCTTTCGAGGGAAATGAATACTTCACCATTTCATTCGGATCGCTTTGCTTGGTGGAAAATTGAATCAACGAGATAGACAAACGGAAAGAAGCAATCGATCGAGTTCGCCTTAATTGGTTTGAGCATTTTAAAGCACTAACATTCATCAATGGAGATGTTGAAGGGAATGAACGAGTCAACAACATAAAATATATTTGGTCTATGTAGACAATGTTAAATGCAAATATTGCGAAATAAATAATTGGCAATACTGTTGGTAATCCTGCTATTGAATTATCATTTTCTTTCTAAGACCCAAAAACGGATTACTGAGCTTATTTAGGCACAGCAGAAATTCAACGATATGGTATACCACTTTCTTCGCTGTTTGTAGAAGTTTTGGGAACAATGAAGAGGTTTTTGGGAAAAGTTTTGGGAAAAAATTGTGGGAACAGTGGAAAGAATAGTGCAAAGAACAAGAGGAATAACGTCGTTACTCAATAATTGAATATTTCAGCAGCCTAAATGATAAGAGACAAAAAATTTCCGCTAGGTACCCGCCCGTTGGACTTCCTAGCCGTAAAAACTAAAGGGCTCCAAAAGCCCAAAGTGCTTTTTTCGAACCTCGTTTGAAAAGGTTAGTATTACGGTGCTACCGCTCTGCCAGTTTCTAAAGCGATCTCCAACGTCACAGTATTGCAAGAATTTCGCATGGGAGAGGCGGGGAAGGGTGTTTTGAGAAAATTTTGCTGAATTTTGTTGTAGTTGCCTGGTTCCAGCTTATTTCCTTTCATGCAATGCGGAATTTCATTCCGTTTGGGGAATTAGGTGAGTGACCAAAACCCCTATTTCTGCAAGCGGCAAACTGCGAGGGCAGCTCGTCGACCGCACCCGCTATATGTTCGGTGGCTTTATTTCAAAACCTTTAAAAATTTCACTCGTAAAAGCTGGTGGTTAAGAACGTGTTTGGAGATCGTAAAAACTTCACAGGAAAAAATCAAACAATACAGCAAAGTGACCAATAAACTCTCTGCACAATTCTTCACTTTCCGCTGATGTAACCATACAGTGTTAGCATCAATATAATGTGCTATACTTATCAGTAACAATCTGCACTGCTCTCATAAACTGTATAGTTACTGTTCTTTGGCATATCGAATTTGGCTACTTCTCATTATAAGAAAGAAATGCTGACGATCATTATCGGATTAAATGCGATCTAGATTTCAATGATCTCTGAATTCGTCTTATACGTCAGTTTTCATAACTGAAAACTTGTTGAACACTTACGACCGCCGGCAGCCAAACTGACTATTTATGCGAATTATGATAATGTTGAAGTCAAAGGCTGAAGTTTCCAACTCCTGTTTTTAAACGCCAACTGCGTGTGTATTCGCCCAGAAGAGCAATAAATGGTATCATTGTGCACTAAGCGATTTTTAGTCAAAGACTAGAAAAAGTAAAAAAGAATGGTCTAGAAAAGCGATCAAATTTTCAAAAAACGAGAAGAATCCGGAAACTCTGTCTCCATGTACAAGACTATTGTCCTAGGGTTGTGATTGGTTTGGATGTGTGATTTAAGTACTCGAAAGGCGTGCTGACTGGCCGCCATTCTGGTATTTTGACTCGGTGACTCGTCTATTTGGGACGTTATTGTCGACGAGTAAGCGATGAATTATGCACTATTATGCACTCAACAAACGACATTTGCTTTCCACTGATGATTGACCTCCCAATTGTTCACTTTTTTTGAAGCAATTAAAATTTCATCAACGTGAGCAGCACAGACGCAATAACTGTTTGTATTATTCCAAATTCGAGTCACAAAATTTGCCCCCATAGTCAAAAATATCGACAAAAATAGTCAAAAATAAAATGTTTCCAATTTCACCATTTAAAAAAAAGTGATATTGCAAGAAAATGTCGTCTCTTTTCCCGAAGAAAGAAAGCTTAATATGATGCCAAAGTAGGCTTTTCAACTCGAATAAGGTTGTAAATAAAATAAAGCTTCAACAAATTTGTTCAGTGAGAATCGCCTAAGTACACTAAGAGAACATCTGAGGCGCATGCTTAAAAGTGGACAAGTAGTACACGTTGTATGCAGCTTAATGAAAGAAGTTCACACAAATGTTTAACGATTTACCTCATAAATATCTGTTATTGAAACATTATTGAAACTATGTACGTTTTTTTTGATTTAGTTTGCGCTGTGATCAAAAGCCAAGGAAACGATGCGTTACATATAAGGAAATGGAGTTCATTAGTGAAGTGGACATGAAACGTTTACGCATTTCTGATATGAGCTTATCGTTATGACTCAGTTTGTTCGTATTGTACGAAATTTTATTTCAGATACGTGTACGCTAATGCAATTGTTTTTCATTGTTTCCTTTCGCATCAAGGAGGCTAGGAATTATTCACAAGAAAAGTTCGTAATTAATTATTGGAGTATCTCTGCAAGTTTAAATTTCAATCTTTTCTCGAAAAACCTTTGTGACAATTACCCCAAACCAATTAATTCTATACTCATATTTCAGAGCGTTCGAATTCTGTAATTTTTCTCTAATTTCCATTTTTTTTCGACGAGAAGAAAAAAACGAGGAATTTCTATGAAGTTGCTGTACCAGACAATTTACAGCAACATAGTAAAACATAGAATTTCTTTCGAAAAAACCAATATATCTAACAAATTGGAGTCTAAAAATTTCATTGCCCGCTTATAAATTACCCCCATAAAAATATATAGAAATCTATTGCGGTAGTGTTATCATGCACCTTGTGATTCTCATGTACAAGAATGTTTATATAACACTACCGGCATGCAGCACATATGTCATAAGACTAATATTCTCACCTATACAAGTTGCGTAATATACGACCCGTAATTTTGTTTAGAAGTGCAAAGGTAGGTGGAGAGCAAAGATGGAACGATAGGTGCACTGTTCAACCGCAAAATCACAGCACAATGCGTTCAATGTAACAATTATTCGACGTGGACATACATCGAAATTTGATACCGCAAACGAACATTCACCTACGATCACTACAATGAGACAGAGATGCAACTTGTTGAGAGTGCACTCGAACGGAGCCCTTTCAGCTCGTTGAATTATCTTTTTAGCTGTTTCGTTTGCTTAGCATCTAACGAAACAGACAAATACAAAGAAAAGACGCAGTCTCAATCGTTAGCAATCGTTATGAGTTGTTACCACTTGAAAAAAAAACCGTTACGCTTAAATTGACATTCAATCCGTGTAAATAAAATGTAATCCTAAAATCATCAGAGCTCGAAGAAAAAACGCATATGGATGCTTCGCTTTCGTGTCTGAACACTTGATTAGCAACTGAATTCGAGTGACAATAGAACAGTGTTTGATACTCTTCCGGGTGTTAATCGTTCATGAATCGAAAAATGCGCACATTATATTTATAGTGTGTATCTTACATTGTCGTTCACCTAGTTGATAGCCGTTTCTGCATAAACGGTAGCAAGTTATTGTCACCATTTAATGCTAATCGATGTTCCATATCGTTCTGAGGACAAAAAGCAGCGATCTTTAGTAATAATTTTGCCATTTCTTACTTTTCTTTTCGTTCAGGCTATAACAAAAAAGTGAAAACTGAAGAACTAACCATAAATGTTTTTCATAGTTTTTCTTGCAATGGCCACGAGAACAGCAGCTGGAAGACATTTGACGCATATATTTATGTTTGATGAGAGACAAATTTATAGCTTATGAAGGGTGTTATACTTCTTTTCTAGTCGCATTCCATTTTCTGGGAAGTTTTTTTTTTTCAATGCCAGCGATGTATTAAATTTTCGACAACGCTTCTGTTGCAAAATGCGGCTACATTTTACATCGTCATATATTAGTTATGCAATTGTTGAAGGCAAAGATAGCAAGCACGTCAAAGGTCATTCATTCTCTGCAAATGTGATTCATTCATTTCTGGTGGCAGTCAAAGATAATTGAATAAACAACTGAAATAATTGAATTTGCATGCAAAAATTGCAGATCATCATTGGAATTGCAAACACTGGATGGTTTAAGCGCTCAACATACAGGTAAGCCATTTTTTTAAAATTCCTTTGCCCAGCAGTTTACTTGAGAAAAAACTGGGCTTAGCTGCGCTATTGGAACTTTAGAATTGCCGAATAGCGAACGACTTCCTTTCATAAAGGCCGAAATCGATGCGACAAATATGTTTTTGAATGCGGCTACATTTTACATCGTCATATATTAGTTATGCAATTGTTGAAGGCAAAGATAGCAAGCACGTCAAAGGTCACTCATCCTCTGCAAATGTGACTGATTCCTTTCTGCTTGCAGTCAAAGATAATTGAATAAACAACTGGAATAATTGAATTTTTTATGCAAAAATTGCAGATCATCATTGGAATTGCAAACACTGGATGGTTTAAGCGCTCAACATACAGGTAAGCCATTTTTTTAAAATTCCTTTGCCCAGCAGTTTACTTGAGAAAAAACTGGGCTTAGCTGCGCTATTGGAACTTTAGAATTGCCGAATAGCGAACGACTTCCTTTCATAAAGGCCGGAATCGATGCGACAAATATGTTTTTGTTTTAAAATTATAATTAAATGTCACCATCAGTGAGGAGTGTTAATGAAAAGTAACGTCCAACATTCGAAACTGATTGCAAAGTTCATCGAGCGTTAAGCGGTACCGAAGTGCCATCGATCCAGTAGAACGATGCAACAAAAGTTCCAACATTCCAACAAAAATTCAAATATTCCAACAAACATTCAAATATTCCAACAAAATAGTTGAATATGTCGTACAGTCATGAAAGGAAGAGTGGATGGGTCTGCTCATCTGTCCGGCAGTTTCAACTCGCAAACATACATCTGTAGCTAACGTCTTGAAACTTCCTTGATATGTTCTATACCTGTGGAATACGTTCAACACCTGACTTCTGCTCAAGTCTGCGACGACAGTTGAAGTTACATCCACTTAAATGGAGTAAAAAATTTGCATGCATTTTGTAAATGGTCAGGTTGTTGGTTGTATAACTGATTACGTGGGTCGCAGAAAGCAAATCTTTAGTGGATCTTTATAAGCGGTAGCGTCGGACAAAATACGAACTCTCGCCATTTTCGAACATTCGATGAAAGCGACTAGTTTGATAAGTTGCCAAAGCACATATGATGTCGGCCGCCTGGAGTGCATTCCCTTTCGTTTTATTTCAGCAATTTATGGATATTGGTTGTTCTGATAGGCACATTTTCAAAAGCACGCCTTTCAGAATAGCACTTGTCTTTGGAATGTTAACTGTTACGACACATCCCTCCCTGTTTTTGTTTTAGCAGAGGAACGTAGACGCATTCCAGACATCCAAAGTTCACAAGACCGACCAAAGTCAGCGATTCGTTTCTCGAAAAACGGCAGAGAAAGACTTGCGATCGCTGTCGCGCTCACTCTTGGAAAGAAAAATTGCTCAATATTAATGAAACTAAAAGTTTTAAAGTATTGAACGGATGGAAATGTGCACTGCAATGCATAGGCTGATTGGAGGTATTTGAACTAAGGAAGCTTGAATGGTACGTGATTCCGGAAAATCCAACTAAGTACCATCATGTTTGCTCATTATCGAGAAATCAAGTGCTCAGTTGATCGGTATCGCAAAATTAAATCATCCGCGTTCAGAAAACGGAAAATGAGTCTGTGAAAATATTGCAACTTCCCACAGCGACCGATTGCAATGCACTCACATCTAAGTAAGGAGCAGTTGTTGAACGCCAGCTAAATATATATATAAACGGAGGGATTTTTTCGGAGCAGGTGACAAATGGATCATACATTTCAAACATGCACAGAAGTTGCTAATCTATGCTGCCTTTCCATGAAGCCGCCATAAATAGACGCTGTCGTCCTGATGGTGCACAAACTTGTATCTGCTCCCTTAAGAAGGTTGCTGCTGCGATACTCTCAACTACAATACATGCCATCATATAGTGATATACATACATGAGCTATTTTGGAAGTTTGGATGAAGTTGGTTGTCCAAACCCGCACAGTCCGAACTTGGCAACAGACGATTTTCGTGGTGAGGGGGCAACGACTGGAGGGTGAGGAACGGCTGAAGAACTATGGGGCGGGATAGCTGAGCAATCAAGCTCTGGGCGCTCATTAAGCAATGCGAGACAAAAGATGGTGTGCTGTTACGCACTGACGAGTGCCTCAACGTGGGTGGTGAAGCTGGAGAAGTAGCGTAACTACGAAAATAGCTTTTCCATATGCTAAACGATGCTGTTCCTGTCAACTCACAGAAGGTTAGAAACAATAATTCCATATAGGCGTATTACGCGGTGATATTCGAGCACTGCATAATATTCTTCTTATCGCTGACGAAACTTTCTATAATAGAGCAGTGCTCCAGCTAAACGGCGATACGAATGTCTTTAGCCATCCACCGTTTCAGCGAGGACAGATGATCAATGATGCAACCCTTCAAGGTCAGTAATGCAACCTATGGAATGTGAATTGACGTATTACGATGTCCGATGGTTTTATTGGTTTTTCATATCTCTATCCTTAATTACTTCCAAACGACGGCTGAGTTCGTAAAGTGTAGAGGGGAATATTTTTCTTGCTAACAAAAGGAGTTCGATTCTTTAAGAGTGCATAAAAACTATAATTATCTCATTAAAAATATCCAATTACAAGAAATTTGTTCTAAGTGCTTCAATCACGAGTAAAAATATTTGACAAACCCACTTGTCTATTAATTATCAAATTTGCATTAACGAATGCCGCCTATGAGTACATAATTTTTCATAAAATTCGACGAGAAATTTCCATTTGAGTAAAGTACATTTAAAACACAACCTGCATTCATCGACTACATTGATTTAAAATATTCTTTTTGCCCTAAACTAAAGTATTCATAGAATTTCATTTAACGGGAGAAAGTCCCAAAAGAAAAAACGCATGAGATCAACTGAACGGCAAAATCGATTTATGAAACACTAAACGAAAAGTGCACACTCGCAATGCAACAAAGTTTTCAGGCTTGTCAAGCTAAAGTAAGTAGATAAAAGCGAAAGAAAATGCTCTCGCAACAACAGTAAGCTAATTTTTGATTGTGCCCTGCTTCCTGCAACGCACAAAGAAGACCTTGCAAGTTTTTTCTTCGTTGCATTTGCACCATCAAACATCAAAATCTTCTAAAGAGATTTTTAAAAAATCCGTTTTTTTTTTCGAAAGCTAAAGCGTTCTTTTTGGAAAGAAATAAGTTACTCAATCGACTAAAGCGTGAATGAAACTACCTACATACATGGATTCATGGAAAGTTTTTCATGGAAAAGCAACACAATTTTAATTTCCAAGCACGAGTGTGGATAAATCCATTAAGAATATTAGGATCTGTTTAAATCAATAATTCGATTAGAGGGAACCCAGCGCTTCTGCCTTTAGATTTTAAGTTGATACTTTAAAAAAAGGACGAACTTAACCGAATCGAGCTTACGTTTTTTGTTTCTCACTTCGGCGGCAGACAATTTTCCAAATACGATTCTCCAAAGAATGACTGCAATAAACTGATTTTTTACAGGAAGCGAAGATGCGTGAGAGACAACTGACGCGCGCGATAGTGGCCTCGGGACAGTAACCGAAAGATAGGGAAACCATGAAAACAACCATCGATAACAACTGGAAATGAGCATTCCAAGACGGCACCAAGTGATACTAAGTACATTTGCGATAGTTGAGTGACACGCAAATAGTCTTCCAATAAACGAAGCCGAAAAACGATAGAACATCACTCGAAAAGAGATCGTACCCACTGCGAAATGTTTCACGAGGCCGTTTTAATTTTCGTTCCTGATCGCTAATATGTCGCCTGGAAAATATTTAATTATCCTATTAGACAACGGCACGCAACCCATCTGTGTTTATGCTTCCTTTAATTAATTGCATTCTTCATTTATTAATGCGCATATGTGAAGGTGATGCAAAATATTCAAAAATAGAATTTCTAATTTTATTAAAGATCGATATGCTGTGAAACAATCTCATTAAAGCTATCAGTATTGCTGAAGTAGTTGTCATTTATGCATCCGCAACTGAACAAGGTCGCTATGAAAGTATGGATGGGACAGCAACATACAAGGCGGATAACAGTTACCGTTTAATTCCTCCGTCATGAGCTATTGTATATTGAATACTTTGTCCAAAAGTTTGTCAAAAAATGTATATTCTAGTATTAAGTCATACTTTATTGGCATGAGGCTATATTATCAATAGAATTGGTTGAAGTGATATTTTATAAGCAAACTTCTGTCCACTGCACAAAGTTGAGGTACTGCACCACTAAGAGAATCACAATAAGTTGCAAATTAAACTAGTACAGGCCAACGTATGTTCATCCGGTTAAAGCTTACAGTCACCGACTGAAGTCACGACCATCCGCCACTTACGACTGCAATATGATGCGGCAATGTACGTACTGAACGCAAAAGTGAAAGACGTTGCGACGAGGAGGAAGTTAAGGCAGATGGAAGTTGTCTGAAAGGTGATTTGTTACATGCGAACTGGATCAACTTGCAAAGTAACGTGGATGGCGTAAGAATGGTTAGTCTTAATATATGCTCTGCGCTGAGATGCAACGTCGCAATATTATTTTTCGGACGAAATTTCGACTGTATCCGCTCGGATATACTCCGATTTTCGGTGGTTGTACAATTTTGAGACGGGCAATTGATTCAGTTTTCACTTTTCGGTGGAGACGAATTCAAAGGTAGCCAGCCCCTTCTTTGGAAGACCCAAAACGCTTATACCGGCAGATCCTAAAGAACCTAAAGCTTATCCGATCGCCGCAAACTTAAAAATGGCTTTTCAAGAAGACGTATAATCGAAAAAAAGTTGGAAATTTTGTTCCTATTTGATCGCATTCTGCAATGCCACTCGGTGTCGGATTGTGGGTGCCACAGTTGCCCGCTATTCGGTCGGCATTTGAGTATGCAGAAATGGAGGATAGGAGGGTGAGGACAGGGAAGGAGGTGGGGAGGGAAATCGCAGTAGAGTATGTAGTTCAAATAAACGAATTAGCGATACAATGCGGTGCACGTGCCACAGGTCACTGGCACCATCCGATGAAATAGGCTTGTTGACACAGAGATCAACGATAACCGACGTTGAGCGGAAGGGCACTCCTCTATGCACTCTGCACCGCATAACGACCAACAAATTGTGTTTATCATCGTGACCAGTGTAATTACACGAGACCGAAGCTTCATCCAATTAAACTCATCATTACTGCAGCTAATTCTCGCCGACAACATTTTTGCCTCTATATGGTAAGAGCATTTACGAAATTCTTCCTTGATACCTGAGAGTACAAAAGTCCTAAATTTATAGACCGAATGGCAACAAAGCTAGGGCAAGGGGTTCTCGTTACCAATCGGATATCTCGATCTCGATTTTTGTGATCTCTTTCGGTACCTTTCGATACTACGAACAAGTCAAATATATCCTCAGCATTTGCCTACGTAGCGCATATTGCGAAAGAAACCGTTGAAAACTTGTTAAAACAAATGATGTGCGCTTTTCCATGAAACAAATGTGATGACTCATCGGCAGTTGTCTATGTTGGTCGTAGCAATGAAATTGGAGGAACAGACAGCATTTATTGCTGATATAAATAAATATTCGACGAAAACATTGTTTGGTTATCCTCTGATCACAGCAATATCATAACTCAACTACGTCACGAAACAGGAACCAACAACTATGAAGCGGACAGCTCGCAGAACTGATTTTCTTGTGATTTTTGTTGTATTGTACTACTCCAAATAACACCTATTTTCTTCTTACGAAATTTTTTGCCGCAAATGGGCTGAAAGCTCAGAAAAGTACCACAAATGTTCACGATTTGTCGAGACAAAAATTAAAAGTACTGGAAAAAGAATTTGGAACCCAACTAGTATACTACTTACCCGTTTAATCATCAAATGAAGTGATCTCTTTGGTTGCAGTTCGATGCGTCTCGTGTACGAATGAAATTTTCTCAGCTTTATCAATTGTGTTTTTCTCAAGTACGCCCCGGAAGAAATGTTCCCTTAAATTTTCCTGAAGTATCTTTTTCTGAATGAGCGAAATTTGATAATGGTGTCACTTTTTGTGCCAGCACTACCTTCCCAAACCATAGTCAAGAGCGTAGAATTCCACATACGCATATTGCTGAGGAGCTGTTGGTTATAGTAAAAGAGCAAAAAGCAAAGAGACGCTAATCTAATAGTGTTTTTTGACACTTTTAAGGTAAGAGGTATTTTCAGTGATTCCAAGAAAGCCTTTAGTGATATATAAGAGAAATCACTGTTAAGTGAAACTCGAAGTTCATTCTATACAGTGATGTTACTTACGAAATTTCATAAAGCGGAACGTTTCGATTCCGTAGAGATGTGATACGTGAGAGGTCCTCCTTAGCACGGCGCACTTCAACGGTATCAAATTCCACTCTCTCTAATCAGTCTATACAATACATATTGCTTATCACATACAAACATAACGTGGTTGCCGTGAAAAGTCTATTGAGTGAAGTCCACGCAGTGGCTGGCCTAAGAACAAACTGTTGCCAACC
>JPKZ01002205.1:186933-197882 GCA_000803305.1 Toxocara canis
TAATGCATCATTAGTGCGTCGCGCAAATGCAGTAGCTTTAAAACGAAAAAAAAAACTCTATTTTGTCTTCAGCATTCGCTTTAAGTATGCATGATTTGTTCGCATGAAACAGTGTCAAACATATTGTTCTCACTAAATGAAGCAGCACGTCGACTCGAATGATACTTAAATGAACGTCGATGCTTTCATGAAAATGACGACGGAGAGTGGGAATTTGTTTTGTTGAAAATTTGCTAGAGAAAAATTTTTCCGAACGTGAGAAATGGAATAAAATACAAAATGCTTTCAACAACATTGAAAAAAGCTGAAAAAGTTTAGCAATGAGCATATCGAAGTGATTGCAGGCAAATGGACTTCTCCGTACACTCGATATTCAAATGTGACTGCCGATTTCCTTATGTTTTGCGTTTTTTTTTTCAGATGACGGGAATGAAGCGAGCAGAGAATTTCGCGCTGGCTAGGCAGAATGAGGGGAGCGGATGTGAACTTTCAGAATCTCATCGTGATTACTTCATGCATATTCTTAAAATTTTAATACCTCCTCTATGTCAACGGCTCTCAAGACGTACTGGAAGATCGGCTAGGGGGCTTAGTATGAACTCCGGGCTCCGCCTTTTAAGGAGTCCGTCGATTAGCTGAGGCCTGAATCCGATCAGCGGATCGCTGACCTTTGCAGTTCACTATATAAAACGCGCTATACAACCGGTATGGCTGTTACATTTATATGTTAAATTGGTACTTATTGGAGAAATATCTAGTCAAGAATGCGCAACCATAGGAAGAATGATGCAAAACAGTGAAAGATTTACGATCTGCATGCCACTCGTTGCCTGAATTAAGCAACCTTTTGCAAAACAATACGTGAGCAGTATGAAAATGATGGCGATAATTGTTAAATATAGATAGACGAATAAAGCGATGCGTAGCAGTCAGTCGACCATCGAAAAACGAAAATCGCTGCGCATCTCAACGGTTAATTTGGAATCTCTCAAAAACTAGATAGACAATTCGTTGGCGTGAAAGTCTCATTGAAATGGACGTCGAATGGTGGAAACGATTTAGCATCTAAGAGATCGCAAAATGCTAATCGCGAGTGAAATGCGCTCATTTATTAGATGTGTTATTAATTTATAACATGAAAAACACTGACACGTTTATTCCGCTCAAACCTCTAAGAATTCGGAAATAGAACAGCGAATAGGAAGTGTTTAAGCTAGTCTTTATGAATGCGAGATATCAATAAATGTGCAAATGTGCTACAGTGACCAATAGAGATCAAGCGACGACATACGACAAAAAAAGAGGAAGAGCAGATCACTTCACAGAAATTATCATTCGGCGCAAAGATGCTTAAAAATAATTTTCTGTTCTAACCAATGGATTCAATTTCAAAATCTTTGCGCTTCTCGTTTACGTTTATATTCATGATACGTCTATAATCAAGCACATAAAATTTATCTGTTTCAGTACGAATCTATAGCTTACAATATATGAAAATCAACAGCAACATCGCGCATATGATGAACTGCCACTTTATAACATTGCGTTGTGTGAATAATGCCCATTTTATTGCTCGAGAAAAGATGGATGGCATGACTAATTCACAGATACGATTAGCAGATTATCTCTTATCAATTTGAATGAGGTGATAAGCAGAGAACATTAGCACGAAAACAAACAAGTCAGAACTTTGTGAAATGCATATATTCGAGAAAACGGAAAAGACAATTGGGAACGTAGGGAGATGTTTATTAACGAGATAATGCGGTGTTCGGTGCCGGTCAACGTTGGACACAACAAGCAAACAAGATTACGGGAGGGGTGAAAGCGATGTACAACGATGCGACCAACGGGTAATGAATGCGTCGGCAATTGTCTTCTAGCTTGACCTAGTCAACCGGCTAGCACAAGCAAATGAAATTCGAGCGGAACCATTCGAACGATGCTGGGAATGCACTCCTTAATAGACATAAATGCGAACGCTAGCACAAACATATGCACACACATATACACACATACACAAACACACACACACACACACACACACACATACGAAGACAATGGCACACAAAAAGAAACACAGCATTTGATGATGACGATGCAGCAAAACAGGGATTGCCTAAATTTAATGCTGCGCTTAGGCAGCCGTTCATCCCATGTCACGCACACACTCCGATAAACGCATTGCTCGCATGATTCACTCCGATGGCACAACTAAAGCAAATCATTAAAATTACATTCAGTACTGGATGATGAATGAACGTTTAAACGAAATGGAAGATTCCGACTGTACATCGAAAAAGTGCTATGAATGAAGGAAGAAGCTGCTTAAGTAAAAGGCAAAGTATCAAATCGGCATGATGTCATGTGGTCTCATTAACTTTTGTGCAAATCGATGCATGGAATGCATAAGCCACTGGTTTGCATATAATATAAAGAACTCAGCTGGCTATTCCTGCGAGTGTCAAGTCAGCAATTAATGCAGCATTTTGCTGGCATTTGGTTAGCATTGGAGTATAGCACGAGTATTTAGAGGTATTTTTTGTGGCAAACAAATAGTGGAAACTTTCAGCACAAGTTATAGCCGACAAGCACAGTAGTGCTGCCCGTTCGGTAAACATTTCATAAATTTTTTTGCCGAATATTCTGGGATAATGTATTGAGAGAAGGAAGTAGGCGTACGGAGGCAGACCATTTGTTAATATTTGTTAAGGTGGGGGATAGATGAGTGCAAGGAAGCTGAGCGGAACAGCGAGACAATAGGAAAGGATGCAGTGAGTTTCTGTGACAACAGAGGATGGCAGCAAAGGGAAAATGGTTGAAGAGCAGCGGATTAGTTGAAGAAGTCCGATCGATTTTGAAATTAGAGCTGCTGCAGCCGAAATTCTCGATGAAAGTACGTCAGAAAACATGACACATTCCACCGAAGGACGACAGTTATTTACGGTTACAAAACATGCTCGCACGTTTCCACGTGTTAGAAAACATGCTCGCACGATTCCACGTGTTAAAAAACATGCTCGCACGTCTCCACGTAATCCGACAATTTTAGCGCTTACAACTTTGCGCATAATTGTAACGGATAATGAACGCTGAATATCAATTATCGCTCAATTTTTCATTATTTATCCCTTGCTTCTTAGAGCTTACGCAGCATTTAGGACCGAAACGAACTTAAACGTGTATTATGCTCCCTATATTATAGTTGTTGTCTGTAACTGAAATCGCGTTCTATCGCCATGAAAATGCAGCGAGAATTAGAGAACTGTAGTTAATCCACTTTGTTCGACTTCGAGCGGAGAAAAGTCGCGAAAAAAAAGTTAGCTGAAGAATACCGAAATATTCATAAGACAACAATAAAAATGGAGAATGAAGGAAACAGAATGCGTTGAATAACAAATAGCGTATGCTTTTCAAAAGAATCAGAAGAAAGAAAAAGATTTAAAAAGTTATTTTTGAGAATTCGAAGAAGATTCGATTTCAGCTGAATGGAAATATACCATAGCTTAACCGTTGAACAGATGATACGAGACCGTTAGTAGTGGTAGTCATCGAATTCTAGCGAGCAATTGTTTCTCGAGCTGACACGAATCGCTTCGTTCGTTTAGAGGAAATCATTTTCATGAAATGACTAAGAAATAGCTCGCATTCGTTTTCACTTCATTTGTCTAGCGCAATGCTGAGGCAGTTAAGCTGCCTTCGAAGAGAACGCAACGTTAATGTGGAAATCAGTTCAAAAAGAAATTCAATAGTACTTTTATGAAAATGCCTACTGTACGCTCAGGTGTTGATGAGGCTATATCACGGCATTTTACTTTGTTTTCTCCATGTCACTAAATGTTTCCTTGCTTAGTTCTCCATGCAGGTCAAAAATCCTTTAATGCCAACAGGAAGGACGCTAGCATTCCAATTGTCAGACTGTTATGAAGAGAACGAATTTTCTTTAAAAAATTATGCAGTGTACCTCCGTAGAAATGTTACAGCCTGCGATAGAGGCGGACTTTGCAGCAGGGTTACCGACCGAAAGATGTGATGTCATGTGCCGCGATTAAGTGGGAAAATCAACGATAAAATTCCATCATCTGGGATTCTTGGAAGATGCTTTAACAGCGACGAACTTAACGCCAACAAAATTGGGAAGAGATCTTAAGATGATTTCATAACGCGTAAAGCACTTCGCACAGATTAAAAATATAGTTCTCGTGAAGACGATTAGCAATTGATGCAAACAAAACATTGGACCTGTACAGCTTTACTGAGCAAAAGTTAGATAATAACTGTTATTATTATCGTCAATATGCAAGCTTTGTGGCAGAAGATATGTGAATATCATCAAAAGAAAAGAAACATGTGCCGACCGACCTACCATTGGCTCGAGTGACAATATGAAAAGCAAAAGAACAACTAGGCAAACGCTTATGAGAAACTAAATCAAATGACGAGAAGCAATGGACAGAGAAGTATTTTCTTTGAAGGATACTTTAAAAGAAGGCGCTATATATAAATGAGTGAAAAATGATGGCAAAATAAATGACCTAGTAAATATTGCAAACAAAATATGATCGATTTTGTTTACTATTTGTTTAAAATAGGATCTATTTTATTAAAAAAATAGAATGATAAAAGATCTGCTAGGTGAACAAGTGACTGTAATTAAAGAAGAATGCATAGAAACGTGGTTTTAGCAAGCGTTCAAAGACGTTTTTCCGTTGAATTTCTCGAGCATTTAAAGCAATAAAAGAACATAGATGTCTCCGAATGAATTCGAAAGCGACGATTTCATAGGCAACCATTGACATTTCCAAATTGGGACGCAAAGTAATCCGGTTTCGGTGCGATTAGCCTGATTCATGCAACACTACTGATCAGAACTGTGCTAGTCGCACGAAATTACTACGCAAAATGCGGAAGCAGTTAAGCTTGCTGGATGCATTTTCTGCGTGCCAAACAACAGTTATTGTGAAAATAATGTGCAGATTTTCCTTCCTTTCTCTCTTTATCAAAAGATGGCTGCGGATACGATGAACAGTGCTTTATAAATTCTGGAAGTTAAAACTATAGAGAAGTTTTTATAATTTTTCCCTCTGTGTTGATATTTGCTTCTAACGTTTTTCACAAAGTTAGCTCTCAGAAAACCTAGGGAGCCGATATTTAATAGATTTCTTGATAGAACTTCAGAAACCTTATTTCTTCACAGTATAATAATGACTGGTCTACACTCTGCTAGAGAAAAGAGACACAAATTTTGACATTTCGTGACTTTTTGTGCTCAAAAATTATCTTGCATTTGAACTGCACTGTGCACGTCGTTCGAGTGACACTTCATCTATAAGGTCTCAGAAAACAACCCTGAGCAGGGTGTGAAAAATCTGAAATAAAAAATCGCTTTCATGAAGACTTTTATTTACTACATGACACACTTTGGTGTCAATTACCTTTAAAGTGCAGCTCTTGCTTATCGCTTACTACACCACAATGAAAATAAGACCTCATAACTCGGTGACTGTATGAGAGGGATGATCAGTTTTAAAAAGCGTTTCAATGTGCATTTCAGAATTTTTCAAAACGATCAGTAATCTTTGGACGACTACCAACAGTTCGCTCTACGGTGATCATTCTGGTCACACGTTATTGAGTAGTAAGGCGGTACCGATGTTGTTGCATGCTCAAGCACCGTGGCAGGAGAAAACTCACTCTACGACATTCATCCCCGGAATGCACACGAGCCAAGATCATAAACAGGTAAAATAACGAAGAGTTGTGATATGAATTAAGCAAATCCACGGCTCCAGAGGACTGAGAATAGGCGGAAATGAGCGTCAAGGAGCTGGCTGGCGCTAAATGCGCTTTGGCGAGTCCGCTCACCAGACCAGCCGATTTCGTAAACTACTCACAAGTAATGATATGCTTTAACTCATGCGTATTTTCTGCTAAAGATTGTTCTCTGTATGACCCCGTCTATGCAATTAGCGGAATTTTTAGTACCTATCAAATGATCGTCCAATCGTTATGAAATCGAAAAGAAGGGAGGGGAGGGGGATCCTAAGAAGCAGATTCTATCAACTTAATTTTTCAACTCTAGCTTCAACTACCGGATAGATAGGTAGAGGGAATATACATACATACAGATTGGACACCGATATAAAGCGCTTCAGAAATGCAAATCAGTCAAAGCACGTAAGAAAGGGGATATGTAGTTTAGCCATAGTGGATTAGGCTTACACGTAAATCAATGATATTTTCACACAGCATGAACTAGACATTGAAAAACTGCGATTGGGCAGAGTGCTCAGGAAGATATCGCATTGGCAAGCGGGCTTAGCCAAATGATGGCGATAGAATGCTGATGGTACTTAAGGGAATACGAACTATGTATTTAGTAAGTGCGCTCGTCAACGATGGTCGAGCAGTTCTGCTCATTTGCATGTAACCAACCAACTTAGTTATTATAATGGCGGCTATGCGAATATTCAATTTGTCGTTCACGTAGGCTAACAAATCCGCTTAAATGGCATACGGCTATAGCAACCTTCACAAATTCGATCAAAACATTCGCTAACGTACACAAATAAGTGTACCGCGTTGATGTTACTAGAATGGATTGAGAGAAGCATCAAAGACCGCTTTCATTGTATGGTTCGAATAAATGGCGAAAATTTAATTCACAAAACCAGAAACACCTCAAATTCCATTAACACTAGCGACTCATATTTCTATTCCGCTTCCGTGTACGAACTGGAATCTGTACAACGTAATGTCATCCCCATTCGACAATTATATGCTTTACGGCTGTTGCTTGTTAGTGCCTGTAAAATGTTTCGTCCTTCCTTTTACCACGTGTACTGGGCAGAAGAACAGTTGCTCATGTTTACTTTGCACGCTGTATTTTATATATTAGCGAAGTAATAAGAGAACGAACGAAACGTTCAATATCACTCGAATATGCAATGCTTCTTTTAATGGGGAATTACATTTTTAACATCTATTAAATATTTCATGTTTCGACACCAGAAAAATGAAAGCCATCTTTGCCGCTATGTCTTACTCGCTTTCCATCATTTTTTTTCGCATAGAGAAAATCCTTGGAAAGGCTGCGAGACTTTCAGCTACTAAACAATCTCAAACAGCCCTCCCTGGCCGATGGTACTATGCAAACATCACCATCCGTTTCCGTAAAATCTGCTAATGCAACTCTTGCATATCCACTTTTCTTTTGTTCCCTTTGTGTTCTTGTTCTGCTCGTTTCATTATTTTCTCATTTCCCCCCGCTCTGTCATTCGTAGTTATCGTACTATTCCAGTGAACTTAATGCTGTATATGATTTCAAAAAGAAACAAAAAACAATCAAGTCTTTGAAATTTCTGCCAGAAAATTTAAACTTTTACTTCCGTTTGGTTCTATTCTGAACTCATTATGGTGGTTTGGAACTTTCTAAAGAACATAGGACAATAAACGAATAGCAAATGGCAAAAAAAAGCGCAAGAAAGCAGCTGTCTGACGAAACAGTTCAATCATTATGCCAACAATCATCAACGAAGAGAAGCAAAAGTCAGCAGTAAGATGGATGCAAAGTGAAAAATCGCCCTAAATGACAGCCAATATCACGGTTACTTCATTTTTTTTCCGCTTCTGAGAAATGATTTGCAGCTACTGTTTAGTTGCATCATTTCGTACATCGAAGGAAATGAGGAAGTGCAAATAGAACGTCTGCGATCTTTTTCCGCGTCTGATTAGAAAGGAAAATTTCCAAATTTTAATCAATTTCTTTCAAGGATCGCGTTTTTCCGAGAAGGAAATTGTCTTATACGATTCCAGCTAAGAAAATTTCATTTTTACTGCCTAAAGATTCCACCAATTTCCCTTCCCCGCTCCAACTTAACCATGACGCCACCACGTAAAACGCTTTCGTAAGTCTTAGCCCAGCCGACATACAAACAGGCAGAAAGGACGCATCTTTTGCATAGAGATGCCAAAACGCATAAAAATGACGGCAAATTTTGCGGGCATTTTTCTGGAACTTTAAACGGCAGAATGCCTAATAACGTTCTCCTTGGACGCTCCTTTACTGTGGCACCGCTATCCACCACCCTTTCCACAGCGATCGATCACTCATAGACTTTATTCAAATTTAGTCAGCTCCAATTTGAAATGAAAAATTGAGAAAACGTTTCAACAGAGTAGCGATGAGGCGTAAGGAATCGTTTAATCGCCGCCGGCTTTGCTATTGTGGCTTATCGTCATGCTTGACTTATTCGAACCCTGCTCAAATTCATAGTGATTAAAAATTGAATAAATGAAGAAATGAAATGAAATAAGTAAAAATAATTTTGCAATCTAGCGCGTATATCGTAATTCGCAATTTTTGATGACTAATTAACGAATAAAAAAACCAATTATTAAAGTGCTTTGTCAGTTATACTACGTAATCCCGTTGACATTTCTTCAAAAAAATTCATTCGAAACATTTTCAACAATTCAACGATGAAATCACAAAAAACTTTGAAGATGTACACCAAATTAATCAATATGGAATGAATTCAGAATCAAAAAAAACGAGCGCGACCTTAAAGCTAAAATTGAAATGTAGAAGAGAGAAGAATATGAATGCGCCATTTTTCACAAGTAAAGAACGCACTCAAACTCATACGGAGCGGAGGCGAAATTCATGCGCTATTGGCAAAATTTTTAAACCATTTCATAAATTCCAGGAGGAAAAGTTATCATAACGTAATCAGAATGTCGCCAATGGTCATGTGAGAAGATATGGAAGTGGCATCGCTATTTACTATTTTCCCTTTTTCTTTTCTTTGATTTTATGAAGCAAACAATACGAGCAATCATGAAGAAAAAAAACGATCCGATTATTGAAGATCGGAGGAAACCTTTACTATATGTACAATGGGCTCGGTGCCAACAAAAAATGATCAGCTATTAGCGCATGCAATTGAATGTTATAAGCTTTAATCAAACCGCGACATTCTACCATTTTTCTTAACTTTCAACAATTCATCCCATCCCATATTACAAGATACAATAAAAACATTTAACAAGGTAAAGAAAGACAAAAGAAGTGCACTATTCAAAACAAACAGGAAGCGCATTGCGTACAAACAGGATCGCTTAAAAATTCATCACAAGCTCAGTCCAATTTCTTTAGCACAGCCAACTTTTCACGAAGCTTGACGATCGGCCACATATACGGAAACTTTGGCGATCGTTTCATATATATTTTACTGGAAACAAAATAAAAAATTAGACATTATTTTGCTAAATTGTTGTGAAATTTGAAAAGAAGATAGCAGAAGAATCTGAATTTCCTCATGGGTTACTGCAATACGAACCCAGATAGCTACCTTCTGAACTCGATCAAAACTTCGACGCTTCAATCTTACCATATATTTCCGTGTCATAAACTATCACAAACCGTTGGGCAGCCGTTACTCCCGAAAAAAAAAACAATATGATAAACTTTTCTCCATTCAAGATATAATACATGCGAAAAATTCTCCTTTCCTCAGAAAGAGAGTTCTGAGTAAGGCAATGCGTCATTATTTTTGAAACGAATATTTTTGTTGCATGCTGTATCACGGTATAAAGTTCAACTGCTTTTTGACTAAATGACGTCACCTGCAGATAAACATATCACGAATATACCGTGCCCAAATATCCGGCATCACCATCATGGCAAAATTCCTCACTTTTCCCTCTTACATGAACAACTGCAAAAATACGAAGCGTTGATAATGACAGCATTGCCTTGACCCCAAATGAGCGAACATAATATTTAGTGTTGTGGGCTTTTTTAGCGCCTTATAAAAAATCAAACTGAATGCACCTAAGCTATCTAAAAAGTAGCTCCGACGCTTAGAAAAAACAAAACAAGACTGAGCGCTTAAATACTCAACCATCTAAAAACCAGAAAACCCGCTAAGCGCATTGGAGCATATCCAGAAACAAAAGAACATGAAAGAAAGGATTCGTAAGAACTATGACCGCAAAAGCCAAAATGAAAATCATAGCTACCCCAGTGGGAACAAATAGCATCCCGTTCCACTGCGAGGTGAAATATTTGCCACCTTTGGGTTAGTGGAAGGATTTAAAAAAAAGATAACAAAAAATACACAAAAAAACGAATAGGGCGTTTTTCCGAGAAGGAAATTGTCTTATACGATTTCAGCTAAGAAGATTTCATTTTTACTGCCTAAAAATTCCACCAATTTCCCTTCTCCGCTCCAACTTAACCATGACGCCACCACGTAAAACGCTTTCGTAAGTCTTAGCCCAGCCGACATACAAACAGGCAGAAAGGACGCATCTTTTGCATAGAGATGCCAAAACGCATAAAAATGACGGCAAATTTTGCGGGCATTTTTCTGGAACTTTAAACGGCAGAATGCCTAATAACGTTCTCCTTGGACGCTCCTTTACTGTGGCACCGCTATCCACCACCCTTTCCACAGCGATCGATCACTCATAGACTTTATTCAAATTTAGTCAGCTCCAATTTGAAATGAAAAATTGAGAAAACGTTTCAACAGAGTAGCGATGAGGCGTAAGGAATCGTTTAATCGCCGCCGGCTTTGCTATTGTGGCTTATCGTCATGCTTGACTTATTCGAACCCTGCTCAAATTCATAGTGATTAAAAATTGAATAAATGAAGAAATGAAATGAAATAAGTAAAAATAATTTTGCAATCTAGCGCGTATATCGTAATTCGCAATTTTTGATGACTAATTTTGGCATAACTAATGAAAATTAATGAGGACGAATCTATTTCGTCCCACAAACTATACAACAGAAATCCGAGAGCATCCATCCTACCGTCTTTCAAAAGTCCTTTTCGACCGAGCCGCCTCATATAGTCAGCACACAATCTTCATTAAACAGCTCCAAGTCATGAGATAAATGTTTTTCGAAATGCATGATGAACCAACAAAAACTTTGCCAT
>JPKZ01002206.1:57174-74479 GCA_000803305.1 Toxocara canis
AAGCTAATTTCTTCAATCACATGGAACAAGGGAAATGCAAAAAAAAGAGCTAAAAACGACCAATTATGTGCAAGCCAAAAAATTCTCGTTAATTTTTACTGCGTTCGAAAACCGACCGACAATAAAGTAACATTTAGGCCATTTCAACGCCTTCCGAGTTAACATATCAGAAAGGCAGTTTGATTCTCCAAAGTGACCACTAGAAATTGCATCGTTAAGAGCACAAGCGAATATCTATTTGATCGCAACTTTGCTGATGCCCATCCTGCTCTTTGTCGTTAATCATCATAAAGCAAATCGTCCCAAACAGAAATCTTACATTCCTTCACACAGTCTCTTCATGCGTACATGACCGATTTTACTGGCAATTTCTTTTTTCTTCCCGACTTTCTCCCAATTACAACTAAATCTGAGAGCCGCAAAACCCAAAAGCACACATTTTTTCACTTTAAGCAGTATATTTTTCAGCCCTCTGACCGATATATATATGCATATATATGTATATGTATGTATATATACATATATATGTATATACATGTACATATACATATATATGTATATACATGTATATATACATATATATGTATACATATACATATATATACATTATATATAATGTGAGACAAATTCCGAGAGCCGATTACACATTAAGGCGAATTCGATAACTGTGACGAAAATGGAGCGCTCTTAAACAAATCAGCTATTAGCAAGCGCTCTTAAGCCATTTATGCATCTGCCGTGCTTCAGCTTTTGGTTTGCTATTAGTAAATCCTCTCAGACCTCTAAAAACGAAGCAGTGAAACTCTAACCAACGTCATCGCTCTGTCTGGCATTCTCCATAGGGAATTTCCTCTCTTCCAAATTACAGGCTTTCAAACTATTGTTTTCGAATTCGTTCCGCTATTGCGAAATTATCTGTTGTCCTGAAAACAGTTTTATACTTTTATTCTTTATTACAAAATTGCTGAAAAATAAACGATGTGCGCCATACTTTTGCTTGGCTTTTTTTTTTTCACGAACTACTGTACTCCCTTCAAGTATATTTTCAGAATATAACCTATCAAGTTAACGAATACAAATTGTCTGTTTAAAAAAAATTGAAAATCTTTTTTGATACGCATTTCCGTTAGAGAAAGAAGGTTTCTGCCAAATGGCTTCTCTGCTATCAGTGATCCGATCGATCGAACGTTTAAATAAATGGTTATGCAAAACAAAATAACAATATGAAAAACTAATGCTCACAGCATCGCCAACAGTCAAATGGGAAGATTAAAATTTCCATTACTTCTGAGAGGGATCGGAATTAAAGAAGCCATATTTCCAAAGTATCAGCCACCAAAATCGTACTGCGAGTCGGGAGCACATTAACACTTCGGGATTTCAGCACCCAAAAATGCAATACACATTTTAGACGTCATCGCAGTCCCAATCACATCCCCCTTCCCCCCTCCCCCCCTTCCCCGCAACCACTTGGCGCATCATACTGACCATAAAGGGATACAGAGAAGACACTTCTCTGAAAGTGCACAAATGGGACAGAATATAATGTGCAGAGAGGAAGTGTGTAAATTAAGTCAGTTTGAAATAGATTTTAGGGAAAGTGCAAGGCGAGCAATGAACGATGTGGGCGAATTCCTCGAATCTGCCGCCGGAAATGTGGCCGTAAGCATATCTTTTGATCAATACACTCCTCTAGCATTCTTTGTTATTTTCTTGTCATTGCGAACGCAGCTAACTATTTTTAAAAGACTGCTGGAAAATGTGCAAGCAAACGGATATCGGGGAACTTTGTAAACTGTTCTTTTCGATCCATCGGCACATTACCATACGAGATAGATGCAGGGATGATTCACCACTTTAGTCCCCCTATCATCTCCCTTGGATCCTTATAGGCTTAAGCATAATCGAGACCATAATCGTTTGTTTGGGAAGAAGATGAGATCCAATCAAATTCCGATATTACCTTCAGTTTGAATTTCTGGATTTTTTGACTGCTTCTTGGGTGATACGCTATGACTGCCCTTTTAAAATTCCAGTTCTTTTCAAGAATATTTTGCCGAGACCACTCTACTGGTAAACCTAGAACGATAACAACAACCTTAACGAAACCTTGGCTCACAAGCGAATACTTGTTTTAGTCACTAAGGTAAAGCCCATTTACATGAGTGACAGTCAAAAGAAAAACGAAAAAAAAAATCAATCGCACACGGTCATTTTCGAATTAGCCAAACGGAAGTGAGCACTTAGCCAAAGATCAAGAAGCATTCACTTACGATCGGCTTCTACATTTGTGAGATGCTTGTTTTGCGTACGCTAACGACATGGGCAAGACAACCGTTTTATAAGGTCGGATATGTGATAATTTTCTCATAATCCTTCTCACGGGCGAACGAGCGCAACAAAGAAAAACGATAAAAACTCGCCTTTTTTTTTTTAAACAGAGAAATTTTAGGTTTATATCTTCCTGACCAAAATTTAGAAAAAGCGCATCATCCACAATGAAAATTAGAGAAATTTTAAAACAAAAGCAGCGAATCGAAACAAAGCTATAGAAACTTATAAGCATTGAGGAAAAAGTGGATTACGGCACTAGCTAGTTTTAGCGAAGTAGCTAAAGCTATATGCGGATATTAGCAAGCCATGTTAGCTCTAATTAAGGACTACATCTCGTTAATGAGTGTTCATAACACAGATCTTCGATGCAACGAACACAACTCGCGAAAGGCGTGGATGGATCACAAAGTATTGCGCCGAAAAACGTTTTCGTTGTTTCTTCGTTGAGAGTATTTGCGATGATCAAAAAATTATCGAATGCAATATTACGGTAATCATATAACGATCACTGCTAACAATAATATATTTGCCTCTTGAATAAACGCTAACTCAACAGTTCAACATAATCGAAAAAGATGCATTCAAAATTGTCAGTTGTTAAGGCACAGAAAAAAAATACGATTACGATTATAAAAAGTCTGGAAACTTCATTTATAAAACTTTTTATAATAAATTCCATTTTTAATACTTGTCGTAACGAAATTCGTTTTTAACACTTGTTGTAACAAATTCCATTTTTAATACCCGTCGTAACGATCTTCATTTATAAAGCTTGTTATAACAAATTCCATTTTTAATACTTGTCGTAACGAAATTCGTTTTTAACACTTGTTGTAACAAATTCCATTTTTAATATCCGTCGTAACGACCTTCATTTATAAAGCTTGTTATAACAAATTCCATTTTTAATACTTGTCGTAACGAAATTCGTTTTTAACACTTGTTGTAACAAATTCCATTTTTAATATCCGTCGTAACGATCTTCATTTATAAAACTTGTTATAACAAATTCCATTTTTAATACTTGTCGTAACGAAATTCGTTTTTAACACTTGTTGTAACAAATTCCATTTTTAATACCCGTCGTAACGATCTTCATTTATGAAACTTGTTATAACAAATTCCATTTTTAATACTTGTCGTAATGGAATTCATTTTTTAATACTTGCTGTAACAAACCTCGTTTTTAACACTTACTATAACAAACTTCATCTTTTGCGTTTGTTATACTGCTAACCTAACAAGTGTGGCATTATATGAGCAGAAATGTTATTTTTGCCGAAGGAAGTCATTAAAGGCAACTGCACATAACAGCATAAAATCCTACTCACCAATTTGCATATTCACTTTCTGCAAAATTTATCGCTTAACAACTAACCCACTTTTGTTTTCAACATTAGCGTGTTAGCTATTCGCTTCGAGAGAACGTTGTACACTATGAAATTTGCTTGCCTAATGCTTACTACGATTAGAGGAAAAAGCATCAAACAGATAATAAAATAAACTAAAAATCGATCGAGAATATCAGCTGTTTGATCTAATGATACTCATTAAGTTGTGCCTAAATAAGAGAGGAGAACAAGTGGAAAACGTTTAGAATAGAGGAAAATAATCCCTATAATACAATGAGTGTAGAGTCAGCTGAAGGTCGATCTTATTCGATGTATGTTTTAGGATGTGAAAATCAATTCGCCTGATTATAAAGGTCTAATGACGGAAGATCAGGCTAAAGATGACTTCATCAAGAGAATTAACAACTATAAGTAAGAACCCTTCAAATCCATCCATTATTGCTTTTTTTTTTCTTCTAGGACAAACCTACACTATTCAGAAGTTTATATCCGACTATTTTGCCAACAAACGCAAGTAATATATACGCATAAATTCGAACATGTGAAAAATAAAATTTTCAAAGACTTCAATGCGATGACGTTTTTGATAGCTCAATAAATTTCGTTAAATGCTGATCGCTGTTATGGTGTGTAGAGAACGTGTTCGGATGCAATCCCTCGTTAACGTATGTGTGTTAAGCGCATGTGTGAAACACTTCGAAGCAAACAACTAAGTGAGCGTTTTTGTTGAGGAAGATGTATGAGCCGTTGGATGAGATATACGATGTGGATTTGTCCTATATAAAAGTGATCAATGCGGGTCGCTCATTCTTCGTGCACAACGTTAACGGACATGTGCAGAGTAGGGTTGTCTATTTCCTCATGAACATTCACCTTTTGCCTCGAGCGATCTATCTCACAAGGGTGAGTTCGTTTCGTTTTTCGCTGGCTCCGCATAAGCAGTTCTTAATTCATTTTGCCCAGACTGACATATAGGAGGGAGGGAATTTTTCTTCTTGTAAATTTGAAGGAATGCAGATTGTTTAATTGGTAACCCGAGTGAGAATAAAGAGATGGAAGAAAAGAAATTAAAAAAAGACAAATCCTTTTATAGCAATACAGTGGCCGCCATTTTTAAAAAATGAATTCAAAACGGAAAGCTGGAATAACGTCTTATTTAAAAAAAAGATGGCGTTTCTTTCATTGCCTTTGAACTGTGCGCTATTTCTTCTACGAATCCCAGGGTTTTTTCGAACTAAAAAATTACGAAAAAAAAATGAAATGCAGCAAGTATCGCGATTGGTTTCAGCATGGCGAAAGTGAATATAATCGCGCAGGACGTATAGGTGGAGACTCGCCTCTCAGCGAGAATGGCACAAAATATGCGAAAGCATTGCTCGACTTTTTCAAGAAGGAACACGTTGACGATTTACGAATATGGAGTTCGCAAAAGGTTCGTTTTTTTTTTTTCACAAACAAGTACCTCCATTCCATCTCCCCTCCTCCTCCCGCTCTCTTCCCCCTCCCCCCTCTCCCCCTCCCATCCTCTAGTCACTTCAAAGAAAGCATATAAGCAGGTGGTTTAAAAAATAAGTTCGCCGAAAGCGCACAAAACGAAATTGTGTATCATCGACTTCCACGACCATTCCCATGACAAACTAGGAAGTGTTTCCTTGTCCAATTAGTTTTTTTTTTCAGTCCTATTTAAACGTTTTTAGGAAAATGATAGCGAAAACAGAAAGGGTGCATAAGCCAGGCGTAAACACGTCCTACGTACATTTAACGAGCCCTAGACTATGAGGTTATGATGATTTCAAATAGTTACATAGAAAACAAATCTCTAACAGGATAGAATTTATGCCCTTATATGATCATACTAGCTATAACTTAAGAAAATTCACATAGACAAACATCGCGATAGGCGTAATATCCACAATACGAGTTCTCTTGCCTTGTAAATGAAGCAAACAAATCATATCAACAGCTTAATGAAGAGACCAGGGAGCCGAATCATCAAAAGAAATGAGAGAAGGGAGGAGGTTCGGGATATAATAGCATCTCGGACGGGTTTGATGTGAAGTTCTGTAAGTAGGAATTTACTTTACCCTCAAGGATATTCGTTAAATTTACAGCCACTGACAAACACTTTCCTACATTTTTTCCCGAAACATATTTGTTCCATGAAGACACCCCATGCTTGGCCATCAGGCTCAACAACACTCCTTCTCTTCCTCCTGATAGTCCTAGCACGCAAGCGCACCATATTACATATTTATTAAAATCCCCCTTCCCCCTCTCGTCTCTCCCCTCCCCCTCCTCCCTTTCCCATAAAAAAAAACAAAAATCTGATTAACGACTGCTTGATGGATGATGAAACGTTCAAAACCATTGCGCAGTTACGTCAACTACAGAAGCAATGAATACTAAGTGACGTTTAGGTGAGGGCAGCACAGACCGCCAAGGAGTTAGCGCCGTTAGCGGCACATATAGAGTACTGGAAAGCGTTAGACGAAATCGACGCAGGTGTATGCGAAGGACTAACCTACGAAGACATCGAGCAAAGGTTAGCCCAACAACCATTACCGCAAACACCAAACATACATCTATTGCTGACTTGTTATAGCGTGCATTTACTAATTGCATTAAGGTTGTTCCATTTGTCGCTGAGCCTTGACCAAGTCTATTAGAACTGATGATATACGTAATAAATATAAACGTATAACTACTCATAGGCATCGGTAGCATTCAAAGAGAAAAGTAGATTCCCATATACTACTTGAAAACTTGGCAGTAAAAAAACTCCGCGAAAATTTTCATTATTTTCAGAAAATTTCAGTACTATTCAATTTTTTTCAGCGCATTTTCTTCAAAGTTCTCACCACCTCATAAAGATCTTCAAAAGCTCTTTTCATGAATGTCATAAAATTCCTATCAAATTCCGTTGAAAGAGTTAAAACTTCGTTACTGCTACTTCGAATTTCTAGACGGGTGTGCTCTTCTCTCGCCTTCTTCATCTCTTCTCTCCCCCCCCCCTCCCCCATCCCTACTGCTTCTGCTGCTTCTATTCCATCTGCCTAGGGGCGCTGGCATTGCGCACAAGTTCTTATCGATAGGCTTTTGCATAATCTGTGAACACTCACTGCAATATGAAACGATGATGTACGCCTCTGCGCTCAACCACTGCAGTAACCCGTATTTCTTATCTACTTAAATTTTTATGGTTTCAGCTGGCAGTGCTCAGCGAACGAAAAAAGTCGTTGAAAAGCAAACTATACATTACCCACTCCGTTCGCAGAATCACTTCACCGACTATGTGCAGTCATCGTCCATCTAGCTAAAAAAACACCCCCTCCTCCCCTCTCTCTTCCTCCCCGCCATAAAAATATCCGCCACCATGGTATTTTAGGACGCTTACTGGGGTAGTAACAAATGCAGAACTGTACATTGTATACACAGGCTAGTAACTCAAGATTCTTTGATTTCATTCACACTCCCATAGCAAGTGTCGATGCAGTAATCTAAATTTGTAAAGCAAAGATGGAACTTGAACAGTATCAACATTCAGGCACTTTCTGCACAGGATCAACTGCAACTTTAGGTATCCACGGCAAGCTCAAGATCGAGCACGAGACAAATATCACTTCCGGTTTCCGTCAGGTGAAAGCTATGAGGACGTAGTGGCTAGGCTCGAACCTGTTATCATGGAGCTAGAGCGGCAAACTAACGTGCTCCTAGTCTCACATCAAGCGGTAAGCACTGACTGGTTTTCAGTGTTAGTCGAATAAATTTTGAAACAAAATGGCTCCAGGCGATAGAACTATCCGAACTCCTGACTGAACGGATAGGAGGAGAGGGCAGGGGAAGGGTGGGGGAATAATGCGGAGGGAGGTAGCAAGACTGGCCATGTATGAGCATAATCATCGTATTAAGACTGTTTTCCTTCCAGAGAGCACGTCATTTAAACAATGACGAAGAAAAGATCAGAATGCTTTGGTTATATTAAACAGCAAAAACTAACTATTTCATGCTTGGAACATTTTACACTCAGTGACGAGGGGATATTGAACAGCGAAAACAATAATTACGGTTTGATAAGTATCGCAAATAAGAGAGCCACTCGAAGGAAAGACGGGGAAGTGAAAAGTAAAATTCGTAGCTCATACCTATTAAAACAGTACTATCTAGGAATCCGTTCAGATTCCTATAGATAATCATTAGAACGGAGATACGTCTTTAAAGTTTCTCTCAGCTCACTAGGCATGATACTGATTTCAGGTTCTTCGTTGCATTTTGGCCTACTTCGATGAGCGACCTCTCGACCTTCTACCGTTTTTGAACATGCCGCTGCATACACTTATTAAGCTGACACCAATCGCTTACGGTTGTGAGACCACTTACTATCAGTTTATCACTGATGATAATAACGAAAACAAAGGACAAGTAAGTTATCTTAAAAGAGCATTAACGATTCGCGAAGTAAATTCACTGATATGGGCAATCGACCTGTAGTGATAATGCCTTGAAAATCACGATAACACATTGTGATGTTGGCTTTCATAAACCCTTCATACAATTCGACCAATTAGAGTAGCGAACAGATTAGCAGAAAAATAATTCTAAGTGTGAACTCTCTAAAGCACTCACTCTCACCCCTCCTCCCTCTCCCCTTAATGAGGCCGGACTTGCAACTCTTCAGCAACAAGATCTTCGCGTGACAGGCCAAAATTGGACTAGTCAAACAGCATCACTGACAAAACTTTGGCCGCACGTGGCCATTTTTGCTTGCCAGCCAGCGTCTTATGACTCGGACATTCGTTAGAGACCTCTCAACTGGAGAAATACTACAACTCGGAAGATGAGACATCAATAATGAGAATTTAAAGTAGGCCTATTTTCGTGCATGTCAAAAATTAAAATGTTAGCTTGAGAATTTTAAATCGTTTTCGCGATAATAATATAAAAAAGTACTGCTCGCCATCCCCTTATAAGAAGAGTAGTTTAAATAGGCGGCTGAAAAAAGGTATGACGCTCAAGTGTTCCGTCAGTTATAAAGTCGCGCGTTTTTTTTTCTACCGTACCGCCTACAACTTATGCCACCGATTGATTCGCCATTTATCTGCAGTGGGTGCGGATCGGCTCGCAGCTGCCTCCATCTGAATCGGATGTCGACTGATGTGTAGCCGTCATTCTAGAAACGTCTTCAACTGCCACCGCTTCCAAATGTCCTCTTGGAAATCTATTGCCTTTGAACTGAATAAAATATATATGTGTAATAATATTTCTACCGCCCCGTTTAAATCCAAGTTTTCCTATATCAAAGCATCTACACTGCATACACAGCACAATTTATGCGCGTTTTACTCACAAGCAGTTGTCGTCTTATTTTAACTTTGCTGTACGTAACTTAGCAGGTAACTGTTTTAAGCAAGCGACATTCCATGCAAATGACATTCACTTGTATTAAGCGACAGGAAATCATCGATACGTGACTGATGAAAACAATTTTCTTCTGACACACTTTACAGTTATGAAACACCTGAATGATAGTTAGGATTCATGACTGGAGAACAGTCGAACGCCTAAACGAGCATCCACAGGTGTAGACAAAATGAGCCTGCATTGGAATGGATTCCAGTTCCACGATTCCAAACTTCTTCGAATATCTGCTTTGCAACCAGAAAACAAAAAATTAGTAATCAAGAGTGCTTTACTGACGTATTTACTACTTTTCTGTTCCCAACGGCTCCATTCCAAATGTCTCTTTTTCCAGTGCAGACCCTATTTCAAACAAGTAAAGAACAGACCGGTCATAAAGGCGTTAAATCATTTTCGATTTGCCGATGTGTCTCGCATCGAAATTCGGCGAGTTTCTCAGCGAGAAGCTCATTACACATAAAACCCGGTGCAATACCGCTGATCGCTTCCAGCTCCAATTTTGTTCTACTTTCACGCAAGCAGTTCAGCTATAAACGCACCAATTAACGGTGATAATTAACAAGGCGTGCTAAACAGCAGCATACAACAACTAGCAATAACTGGAATGTGATATATCGCAACACTGCGTACGACTAGATGATTCGACAAAATATGATAGTGAAGAATTATGTGAAGAAGCCCAAAAGTCTGTACGGCATCTGCTTACATTGTATTTCCAATAAGAATGGAAAACAGTGAATCAGTGAAGCACTATCGCAGTACTCTCTAACAAAGATCCATTCAATTCCCTTCCTGGGCTCTAGCTAAAGCCGATCGCTTCGGATATACAGTGACGGATACAAGCAGGTGCCATAGCATCTCAGTCTCCGCAGTGAAGAGAGTACAAAGCAATGCTGGAAGTACAACAAGTATTTGCTACTCTTCCCACCTCCGTCCGCCTTTTAACTTACTCTTTCGACTGCAGTCACCTCCTCTAAACTGTAAAAAATTTTCGAAATGTACCTCGCAAAGAAGAGTCCAATCATGTAATGCGGCAGCTCGCTCGCATAGTTTGGCAGTTTTTTTGAATTCGGTTTTTTGTAACGGTAGAAACTGCTCTCGCGGTAGTGGATACCTTAAAATACAGTCTATGATACATCCAAAATTTATGCTCACATTTTTACCCATTTAAAACAATACTTATAATGAAAAATTAACCACAAGATGGCGAGAACAAAAAAACGGTTTGGCTGATTTGTGTACGTTCTGAAAAAGGAACGCTAGCCTTGTGTACAAGTTAACACATCCTCACGAGCGTAACGATGCAACGCCGTAAGTCCACAGTCCGAAACATCGATGAGCTTGCGATCATTCCCTTACACCCCCTCCCCCATCCTCTCCCCTCCCCTTCTTCCACAATTTTTTAATTTAGTTTTGAATATAACTTCAACGTTTATCAATCTGCGACCTTATCTTCTTTACTCTAAAACCGTTTCATCATTTTTTTCTCTCTCACTTCGAAACAATTTTTCCGTACTATTTGCGAATTCATTTCAAAACGGGGCTGCGACTTGTGATCGCTGCCCATCAGCTGAGGAATAGGAGTTGCCGTGGTAATATCCAACCCTCCGGCCAACCATATAATTATCCAAGGAAGAAAAAAAGAAAAAGGAAGAGGATGGGCGAAAACAATCATGACACACTTTGAAAGATTCGTTCGACGTTTACTTAAGCGCTTGAAGACTCTTGCAAACAATACGCGAAGAAGAGGATGGAATATAGTTTGAAAAGCAGGGGCGAAAGATCAATAACAATCAATGAATTTGATTTATCAATCAACAAGTTTGATTTATCTTGTACCTTCCAAACTTCCTTCCCAGCAAAACTTAAATAAAGCTCAGTCATATACAAAAAATCTTCCCCCAATTGGTCCCCATCAACAGCCTGTTTCTGGCGCATGTTGGCTACCAACATCCGTCATTCGTATTCGGAGTCCAAACAATGAAGTGCTCGCCCTGGTCGTCAGCCCATGAAGGGTTTTACAATCGCGCAACTTAAAATCCACAAATGATTGAAGAAATGAAGTAATGAAATTGGTGCATTTTCAGCAAACAGACTTAACCGCCATGTTTCACAAGCCTTTTATAACGTAACATCAAATTTTACAGATCATCTTATAAGGTAGCCCACCGATAAAAGCGATTACCTGCAAACTTCGGAACGAGACAGTCCAATCCAGATGAAATTAGGCAAGGACAAGTCACCAACTTCGGCGCTTTTCAACCTTCCACCATACTTATATGTCATCGCTATTTCAATACCTACAAACAGCGACATACATTTTCTGTCATAAAGATATTAGATGACAAACGCACGAGTCCTTCTTTTGAAATAGCAAGTCGTTACTCGATCAAAGCAAAGCATTAGTTAGAGATCTGTGCGCACAATAATCCCTATCAAGCAGTATTTTACAAAATCGGTTCGATTAAAGGATGTAAAAAAACGCCGATCCAATAATCTTTATCTATTAATTAGCGATGTTATTGCATCACCTTTAAAATTTGAAACAAAATGGCTCCAGGCGATAGAACTATCCGAACTCCTGACTGAACGGATAGGAGGGGAGGGCAGGGGGAAGGGTGGGGGAATAATGCGGAGGGAGGTAGCAAGACTGGCCATGTATGAGCATAATCATCGTATTAAGACTGTTTTCCTTCCAGAGAGCACGTCATTTAAACAATGACGAAGAAAAGATCAGAATGCTTTGGTTATATTAAACAGCAAAAACTAACTATTTCATGCTTGGAACATTTTACACTCAGTGACGAGGGGATATTGAACAGCAAAAACAATAATTACGGTTTGATAAGTATCGCAAATAAGAGAGCCACTCGAAGGAAAGACGGGGAAGTGAAAAGTAAAATTCGTAGCTCATACCTATTAAAACAGTACTATCTAGGAATCCGTTCAGATTCCTATAGATAATCATTAGAACGGAGATACGTCTTTAAAGTTTCTCTCAGCTCACTAGGCATGATACTGATTTCAGGTTCTTCGTTGCATTTTGGCCTACTTCGATGAGCGACCTCTCGACCTTCTACCGTTTTTGAACATGCCGCTGCATACACTTATTAAGCTGACACCAATCGCTTACGGTTGTGAGACCACTTACTATCAGTTTATCACTGATGATAATAACGAAAACAAAGGACAAGTAAGTTATCTTAAAAGAGCATTAACGATTCGCGAAGTAAATTCACTGATATGGGCAATCGACCTGTAGTGATAATGCCTTGAAAATCACGATAACACATTGTGATGTTGGCTTTCATAAACCCTTCATACAATTCGACCAATTAGAGTAGCGAACAGATGAGCAGAAAAATAATTCTAAGTGTGAACTCTCTAAAGCACTCACTCTCACCCCTCCTCCCTCTCCCCTTAATGAGGCCGGACTTGCAACTCTTCAGCAACAAGATCTTCGCGTGACAGGCCAAAATTGGACTAGTCAAACAGCATCACTGACAAAACTTTGGCCGCACGTGGCCATTTTTGCTTGCCAGCCAGCGTCTTATGACTCGGACATTCGTTAGAGACCTCTCAACTGGAGAAATACTACAACTCGGAAGATGAGACATCAATAATGAGAATTTAAAGTAGGCCTATTTTCGTGCATGTCAAAAATTAAAATGTTAGCTTGAGAATTTTAAATCGTTTTCGCGATAATAATATAAAAAAGTACTGCTCGCCATCCCCTTATAAGAAGAGTAGTTTAAATAGGCGGCTGAAAAAAGGTATGACGCTCAAGTGTTCCGTCAGTTATAAAGTCGCGCGTTTTTTTTTCTACCGTACCGCCTACAACTTGTGCCACCGATTGATTCGCCATTTATCTGCAGTGGGTGCGGATCGGCTCGCAGCTGCCTCCATCTGAATCGGATGTCGACTGATGTGTAGCCGTCATTCTAGAAACGTCTTCAACTGCCACCGCTTCCAAATGTCCTCTTGGAAATCTATTGCCTTTGAACTGAATAAAATATATATGTGTAATAATATTTCTACCGCCCCGTTTAAATCCAAGTTTTCCTATATCAAAGCATCTACACTGCATACACAGCACAATTTATGCGCGTTTTACTCACAAGCAGTTGTCGTCTTATTTTAACTTTGCTGTACGTAACTTAGCAGGTAACTGTTTTAAGCAAGCGACATTCCATGCAAATGACATTCACTTGTATTAAGCGACAGGAAATCATCGATACGTGACTGATGAAAACAATTTTCTTCTGACACACTTTACAGTTATGAAACACCTGAATGATAGTTAGGATTCATGACTGGAGAACAGTCGAACGCCTAAACGAGCATCCACAGGTGTAGACAAAATGAGCCTGCATTGGAATGGATTCCAGTTCCACGATTCCAAACTTCTTCGAATATCTGCTTTGCAACCAGAAAACAAAAAATTAGTAATCAAGAGTGCTTTACTGACGTATTTACTACTTTTCTGTTCCCAACGGCTCCATTCCAAATGTCTCTTTTTCCAGTGCAGACCCTATTTCAAACAAGTAAAGAACAGACCGGTCATAAAGGCGTTAAATCATTTTCGATTTGCCGATGTGTCTCGCATCGAAATTCGGCGAGTTTCTCAGCGAGAAGCTCATTACACATAAAACCCGGTGCAATACCGCTGATCGCTTCCAGCTCCAATTTTGTTCTACTTTCACGCAAGCAGTTCAGCTATAAACGCACCAATTAACGGTGATAATTAACAAGGCGTGCTAAACAGCAGCATACAACAACTAGCAATAACTGGAATGTGATATATCGCAACACTGCGTACGACTAGATGATTCGACAAAATATGATAGTGAAGAATTATGTGAAGAAGCCCAAAAGTCTGTACGGCATCTGCTTACATTGTATTTCCAATAAGAATGGAAAACAGTGAATCAGTGAAGCACTATCGCAGTACTCTCTAACAAAGATCCATTCAATTCCCTTCCTGGGCTCTAGCTAAAGCCGATCGCTTCGGATATACAGTGACGGATACAAGCAGGTGCCATAGCATCTCAGTCTCCGCAGTGAAGAGAGTACAAAGCAATGCTGGAAGTACAACAAGTATTTGCTACTCTTCCCACCTCCGTCCGCCTTTTAACTTACTCTTTCGACTGCAGTCACCTCCTCTAAACTGTAAAAAATTTTCGAAATGTACCTCGCAAAGAAGAGTCCAATCATGTAATGCGGCAGCTCGCTCGCATAGTTTGGCAGTTTTTTTGAATTCGGTTTTTTGTAACGGTAGAAACTGCTCTCGCGGTAGTGGATACCTTAAAATACAGTCTATGATACATCCAAAATTTATGCTCACATTTTTACCCATTTAAAACAATACTTATAATGAAAAATTAACCACAAGATGGCGAGAACAAAAAAACGGTTTGGCTGATTTGTGTACGTTCTGAAAAAGGAACGCTAGCCTTGTGTACAAGTCAACACATCCTCACGAGCGTAACGATGCAACGCCGTAAGTTCACAGTCCGAAACATCGATGAGCTTGCGATCATTCCCTTACACCCCCTCCCCCATCCTCTCCCCTCCCCTTCTTCCACAATTTTTTAATTTAGTTTTGAATATAACTTCAACGTTTATCAATCTGCGACCTTATCTTCTTTACTCTAAAACCGTTTCATCATTTTTTTCTCTCTCACTTCGAAACAATTTTTCCGTACTATTTGCGAATTCATTTCAAAACGGGGCTGCGACTTGTGATCGCTGCCCATCAGCTGAGGAATAGGAGTTGCCGTGGTAATATCCAACCCTCCGGCCAACCATATAATTATCCAAGGAAGAAAAAAAGAAAAAGGAAGAGGATGGGCGAAAACAATCATGACACACTTTGAAAGATTCGTTCGACGTTTACTTAAGCGCTTGAAGACTCTTGCAAACAATACGCGAAGAAGAGGATGGAATATAGTTTGAAAAGCAGGAGCGAAAGATCAATAACAATCAATGAATTTGATTTATCAATCAACAAGTTTGATTTATCTTGTACCTTCCAAACTTCCTTCCCAGCAAAACTTAAATAAAGCTCAGTCATATACAAAAAATCTTCCCCCAATTGGTCCCCATCAACAGCCTGTTTCTGGCGCATGTTGGCTACCAACATCCGTCATTCGTATTCGGAGTACAAACAATGAAGTGCTCGCCCTGGTCGTCAGCCCATGAAGGGTTTTACAATCGCGCAACTTAAAATCCACAAATGATTGAAGAAATGAAGTAATGAAATTGGTGCATTTTCAGCAAACAGACTTAACCGCCATGTTTCACAAGCCTTTTATAACGTAACATCAAATTTTACAGATCATCTTATAAGGTAGCCCACCGATAAAAGCGATTACCTGCAAACTTCGGAACGAGACAGTCCAATCCAGATGAAATTAGGCAAGGACAAGTCACCAACTTCGGCGCTTTTCAACCTTCCACCATACTTATATGTCATCGCTATTTCAATACCTACAAACAGCGACATACATTTTCTGTCATAAAGATATTAGATGACAAACGCACGAGTCCTTCTTTTGAAATAGCAAGTCGTTACTCGATCAAAGCAAAGCATTAGTTAGAGATCTGTGCGCACAATAATCCCTATCAAGCAGTATTTTACAAAATCGGTTCGATTAAAGGATGTAAAAAAACGCCGATCCAATAATCTTTATCTATTAATTAGCGATGTTATTGCATCACCTTTAAAATAACAACTAAATATTTGCATTGCACCATTGATAATCATTGATAATCATTTTTGTTATCATCCTCAAAACAGCATGAAAAGTGTGAACGGATTTATTACAACAATACCAGTGATATCGCCGTACCATTTCCCTGGTACGAATATCTCACCGCACTTTTTCCTGGGAAGATACGAATACTGTACAGCTCCATTTTTACGTATCATATAATAGTATAAAACAAACAAAAAAACGAAATAATAGCGACATCACTGTTGTTCGACTGCGGATCATACTGAATGAAAATTGTACGGAACGGAATTGGAACAAATAGGATAGAACATGAAGGAATATGGAATGAAAAGGATAGAATTTGAAGGAATATGAAATGCAAGTTTGAGCAGTAGAGCGCAACTGAACCGGGAAAGCATAACAACACAATCAAATGTGTTGATCACTTAGCGGCAAAGTTCTCCCAAATTCCATCACATCCACTATAGATAGACAACATCAAACAGTTGAGATAACACAACCAAAACAAAAAGTACTTTAACTGATTAAGTGATACCATGTGGATCGCAATCCATTAGGCCGAACAAAGGCACTTTATAGATACTCGTTATATGCTTCAAAAATTTTCTTGTCGAGATATCCGGATAACCTTTACCCTGAAAGAAAAAAAACATCTTTAGTCGACTATTTCGCTCAATTTTTTATTCGATGGTTACAATGCTCTCTACCAATTAAGCTTAGCTAATTTCACAGCGCTTACTGCCAAACACAAACACCAATCTATGAACTGGTTCAACCTGTTCCATCAGCAGCATGACGGGAAAAAAAGGCGAGAAGTGTAGAGATGTTCAAATTCAGTGCTTGTAAAGCTTGTTGTTCGTCTGTTAAGCTTCACTAATAAACAACAGTCCGTTCGCAAATACCGCAACTTCTTACAGTTTACTTATTAGAGCAATTGAGCCGGAAAATTCACGCGGAAAAAACCACTATAAATTACCGTGACGAGAAGTGCAGGTGAAAATTGCGATAGGAATCCCTCTTGAGTGAGTTTTTGAAACGTTGCATCTTTCTCAACGACCAGTATAAAGCGTGCCCATGATATATATTTAGCACAATGAATCAAATCACTGATAATCACCGGCGCAGATGAACAATCCAAACGCCGACCATTCACCTCAACGATCAACGAACCCATCAATAGCCCGCGACCGGTCGACAACTGCAAAAAGGAATCAGCGTAAGAAATTTTTGCAAACGTACTGTTTACGTTTAAAGCAAATGGGGCAAAGAAAAAAACTAGCGATATTTTCACTTGCAAAGTATGACGATTTGCTTACTGTCTTACAAATGTGCATACTTTGCTATCATGTCATCTCTTTCAGATGTTTATTTTTCTTGTTTTAGCCGTAATGATCTCACATCAAACGATTATAAATAAAATCGTTCGATCGCATCAAATCGAGTCATACTTACACCCCCCCCCCCCCC
>JPKZ01002206.1:76298-104959 GCA_000803305.1 Toxocara canis
AATCCCCTCAATACCTGGTTGCCTTCTGCATGCTAAGCTTACAGCTATACCTCTCTGCATAGCTGCACCATTCATTACATTTATGCATTTGTACTGAACCAGGGTTTAACTTGTATCTATCTATGTTTTCGCCTCAATTCCTTTATTCATTACAACTCTACAATATGTTTATTCAGCTTACTGGTTGGTATTAGTTCATTCTGGTCATCAGCTGTTGATGTAACATGGCTCTACCGGTTTCCGTCAAGCACCATTACGGCTGAGAATTAGGAAATGAGATGTGATACGTGCGAGAAGAACGCATGCGACGCAAGAAAAATTGCTCAAAGGCACCTCATCGCAGTTCTGTGAGCCTAAAGTAACAGTCTGAATAAGTACACACCGAAATCTGGTAAAAGCGTAAACTAAAGCCGAGAATGAGAAGTAAATGCAAATTTCGTGAGATCGATTAAGAGCTAAAACGGAGGTGCAAAAAGCATTGAAAATCTTTGTCGAGTAATAGTGCAACTTGAACGCTAATTTTTTAGTGTGTTACACTATGTAAATCCATAACGAGCAAGTCATTCTGCAAACAGATCACTTCTATCAACATGAGGAAGAGGGCATTAAAGCCAGAGGCGTTGTCAAAGAGACGCTTTATTCGAGGTACTACGGTAATGACCGACCCCGCAGAGAACACACTAGAGTTGTTCGCCCGTATCTGCTACAGATAAGCTCACAACTAAGTCAGAAAATGAGATAGAAAGAAATAAAATGTAGAAATAAAGTGACCGTTTCGTAGCGAAGCAATTCGTTAGCCTTAGATGGTATATTTGAGCGAGGGCACGCGCACAGAAAGCAAACCGACTCGCATGTCGTCGTGAAAGTCGTATCTCGTAATCCGATGAGCAACTCTCGCCCCTATCAATGAGAACCAAACTTTAAACGTTTCTTATACAACAACGCCAAAGAAAGTCATCACAAAAATGCCATAGCTGGAATGCCGATACGATCTGAAGAGAATCATTATACCTCAGAGCCATGTGCTCCAAGCTGGTACTTTAAAAGTTAATTTAATTCGCAAGGATGGCATCATAATTCACTTATTATTGTTAGATCGCCCGATTCTACGATTTTGATCATTTCCGTTCATTATATTATTTAAAGAAAATATACGCCTACTACAAGACGAATGAAGAATGAAGAAATACATAATGACGGTTGAAAATAAGGATAAACACATGCTTAATAACCTCTTAAGAAGCTCCTCCCTCAAGATAAGGATAAACACAAGCTTAATAACCTCTCAAGAAGCTTGCCTCAGCTAATTTATGTTGCTGGAGAGGGGAAGAGCAGGAGGGAGGGGGTGGGGGGTGGGGGTGGGGCGGGGGGGAGGGGAAATTAACCATTTATGTATTTTTCTCTTGCTTAATCGAAGTTTTAAACGCTAATTAACAACAACGTCCGTGATTGTGACTGCAAATGTCTTACGAACATCTGCGTGCGGATATACTTATACCACTAAATGATATGATGACAAACGTTTTTCAGGTTAGCTGACCAGCGCTCGCACCTAGCAACCAGATCGTCCAAATACTGATATGAGCTCGATCATGGAAAAACTTTTTGATTACGGATGTGTTCCTATCTGTCATAGGGGTAATCTAAAGGTAATTATTGATGCTTGAAGTGAAATGTCGAATCGATTCCATTTGAAAATCAAGCTTACCCTCGAACGTCCTCAATGGTTTCAGACTGCTACGGATTTCTTAGCACCAGAAGTATTTAGGAGATATCATTTTTAAATGACGGGCAGTAGCTCATCGGTAGAGCTCCCAATTCGCATGCGGGGAGACCCGGGTTCGATTCTCGGGTGCTTACCCGACGGGTCGCCAGCACGCTGACCACCAGGGGTCCCGAAACTAGTCGAAACAATCATGCTTGTGCATGGCTGTCAGCTGCATCGGTACGGGAATCGACGAAATTACAGCCGCCTTTGCATCTACCAGTTTGAAACCCGGGTGCAGTACCCCTCCACTACCACCTCCTCCATCTTCCCAGTCACTAAAACAAGACATTTAAGTTCGTTCATGAAACCACTAGATATATATCACTTCAAAAATTCCTTTCTCAACTGCACCCCATTTCCATCCACATATGCGTTACAGTCTATTTCGATGCAGTTTCTACGATGCAGCGTTGCAACGAAAAACGCTATCACCTAAACGCGCTCGCATCATGTTCGCACAAACATTAACTATTAAATGGTTATTCTACGCGCTCCCCTCGACCTGCCATAACAAATATAACTATTAAATCGTTACTCTACTTGCTCCCCTCAATCTACCATAACAAATACAACTATTAAATGGTTATTCTACACATTTTCGGCTAAAAATTAAATTAGCACATCGGCAAGTGCAAGTTGAACTACGCACAAGGCGACGAGCCTTTAACGAATGCGACCAAAATGATGCTGCGATAAGTTCATTTCGATATTTACATAGCACAAAGTGAATAGAACAAGAAGACATTTCGAAGTGAAGATGCCCAAGTGACAAACACGATCGGTGAGCAAACACAACGGTCCGTGAATGCGGACATCAACAACTTGTAATGTAACAGCAAAATTCTCTACTGCCACAAGTGCGCAAACCTAAAAATTGATGTCCTAAGATTCTTTTCTCATCATCAAAATTTCGTCGTCACCAAATCCCATCGGAAATTACGGATGAGAAACTTCATAAAAGTAAATTTATAAATTTTAGAGATACGGAGTGGAATAGAAAATCGAACATAAAAACTACTGACCGAATTAAAAGAAAATAATCAAACATCGGAAAAAGTAAGTGAACACACTTCTCTCAGTAAATACCAAGAGATGCAGGCCATAAAAATGAAAAAAGGAATAAAACGATATCAAAGATCTGCACCCCGCACAAACAAACGATTTTGCGGCAAAACAAGCTAAGGGATCTTCAGTCATCTTCCTCAACATCAAAACCACCAAGTTCTGCGTCGCACTAACAAAAAACAGTCATTTTTTCGGATTTAGAGTGCAATTACTGTCTATTTCATGTAGGATTTTTCGTGCTCTCAACAAAAACCATCGCTTCTTCGCGTTCGGTCTAACGAACATTTATCATTTTTGATGCCAGTTTTGCTATATTCAACAGTGCGCAGCAACCACTAAAACAACTAATTTGCAAACTGTTGGTACAAATTCGGGTCGCTGGGTAGAGCAAGAACGGGAGAAGGCAGGGAGGGAACTGAGATGGGGGGAAGGGGCAGGGAAAGGCGGAATATGGAGATGGGATGCGAAAGAGAGCAGACTGTGAATACAGCTATTACGTCTTCCATAGTAACCCATGAGATCAATCGGGTATTGATGATGCCCTATCAACATTTTCCAAACCAATCACCTATCCATTCAATTACGAGCGAATATCAATGCTTAATTTCCACTTTTGTAAATAAATTAAGCAACTTGCAATAATATTTGTCGCAAAAATCCAAATGCCTTTCATCTGCTTTTCTTTCGAATAATGATACCACCAATGAACTGATATTTCGCCTTATAACAACGCCCACATTCGCCCTAGAAAACCCAACCGCCCCCCCCCCACGCCATCTCTCCTCGCCCCTGTCTGAAACATGCTTGATGGTATCAATCAGAAAATAAGATTCTTCATGCGAATATTCCGTCGTATCGCATTCGAAAATCCTTGATTGTATCTGTAGACTGCCCTATCAACATTTTCCAAACATTTTCCAAACCAATCACCTATCCATTCAATTACGAGCGAATATCAATGCTTAATTTCCACTTTTGTAAATAAATTAAGCAACTTGCAATAATATTTGTCGCAAAAATCCAAATGCCTTTCATCTGCTTTTCTTTCGAATAATGATACCACCAATGAACTGATATTTCGCCTTATAACAACGCCCACATTCGCCCTAGAAAACCCAACCGCCCCCCCCCCACGCCATCTCTCCTCGCCCCTGTCTGAAACATGCTTGATGGTATCAATCAGAAAATAAGATTCTTCATGCGAATATTCCGTCGTATCGCATTCGAAAATCCTTGATTGTATCTGTAGACAATACCTCGTCCTCGATTACTGCTGTTATACTGGGACAGCTCGTAAGCCGCAGTCACACTTCGATTGCCGGTTGCGCCTTTGCCGGAAACACTTTCCTGCTCAATTCTTCGACCGTTTTCCTTCTCCGACTGCACCACGTCACTTCGCAGCTTATTTAGCTCGATCTGAACAACATGTATAAATCTTAGATTTGTTATTTGTAACAAACGCAGAAGCGTGAGTCAAACAAACTTCCCAGATTTCATTATGGCTTATAATGGATGAGGAATTGAAGGAGGAAAGGGAAGAATGAATAACAATTGGGATAATTATGCAGAAGACCGACTCCTCAAAACCGGCAGTAGTACTTATTAGTAATGAGCGACATTCACATTCACAGCTTGCGCAAGACGGGGAAGTAATGGGAAAGTTAAGATGCCACAACGCTTCCACTGATTTCGAGTCTGAATATCGACTATTTTATCCAAGTTGTTTGTAAAATGAGAAAGCGCCACAAATGGTTTTGTCAGTGAAATTCTCCATTTGAAAAAAAAATTTCGAAGCCCATTTAGTGAGATTTTGTTTGTTTTTCCTAAGAATGCACTCCTTCCTCACCTATCTATCTGTAAAAACCAATACACTTTTCCCATTTGGAAGCCGAAGCCGATGAGGAAGAACGCTGGGCTATTATTCAAATAAAATCTGAACACAAGAGCCTCGACCGTGAACTCGGCAATCGCTCCATCACACACAGCATCACATCGGCAGTGGCGGAATACAGATTCGGGTGTCGTCCACAAACAAGTTGGACCTTCCCTTACACCTGCTCTCCCATCTAGTAAACTGATCGGTTCGGAAAAGCAAACAAAAAAGAGCAAAAAGAATGTAAGTAAACCTGATGGGCGATCATTTGCCGGACCGAATTTGACAGGAAGTTAGCACGCCTTCGTTCACAGTCTTCCAGTGGAAACAGCACCAATGCATCGACGGGTCTGAAACCAGCAAAAGCACTCACATAACAACACTCACTACCAATTAGAAAGGGGAAATGGGAGCTCTTGAACAGCGTCGTCGAAATCGAACACGCATCGCTAACCTCATAATTCCAAATAACGAAGACAACCCTTCCACCTCGCGTTCTCTACTCCCTCCACCCTCCCCCACCCCCATCAAAAAAAAGTCACGTGTTTAGACGCAGAATGGATAAATAAAACTGGATTCAAGCATATAGAACAGCTTTCTAGATATTTTGAGGTCTTCCCTCCTCAATTCTCTCAATTAAATGCCCATCGTTTCGCCTTTTAATCCTCATGTGTGCTCGTGAGAATAAGCGGTTAAACAGCCGAAATAGACTACTACTTCTATGCTATGTCGTCTTCAAAACATTTGCATAGAAATTTACTGCACAATGCATAAACCATATTTCACATAAACCCTCCTTTTACCTCGCTCACAAATCAACAGCATCTCTTTCGTCAATTTTTCTTTAATTTATGGTAACAGTTTTGTGGCCCACATATTGTAGCAAAAACTTTTCCCGCACACTCCGTTTTTTCCCTCCCCCTTCCCCGTTCGCTTAGGCATTTCTTCTCAGGATAACAGCATACACCACCACCAGTAAGCAAATTACGATCGCTATTTCTTCGAACAGTAATTGCAACCCGTGAAAAAAAAAACTAACGGGCAAAAAGTGAACGAAGTTACTCCATCATGGAAAGTAGCGGCAAAGGTGAGCGAGTAGGATCGCATAACGGCCACCACCGCGCGCAGCATGTTCAGCTCACGATCACTGTATAGTTGCATGTTCATCTGAAATGCCTCCTCTTAAAGCAATCGCCGTGGCTGCAAAAACGAAAACGCTACATGAGAATCTGATTCTCGTTCCTCTCCAGAAAGTCATAAATTACAAACACGTGGAAGGGAATGGAAGGAAATAATTATACCGGTTTTAGAGGTGGCTGAACGATGATAACAAGCATGGGTAGTAGGTCGAGGACGAGGGCGCGCTCAGGAATAACCTTCTCTGCTGCGCCACTTCTCACACTCAGCAGAGTCTCCACCGATTGACGACGTTGTTGTGAGCAGGTCTGGAAGCAACAACGCTTTGCAATATCTTTGTCCAAACTAACCAAGTTCTTTCCTCCTAGCAATTTTCTGCGTTTCTGTATTACATCAACGAACGTGCAAAAATATTTCAAATCACCAGGCTTAAAACATTTCTGGCTCATTTTTTGCTGAGAATTTAAATGCTACTGGTTGCCAGAGTGAGCAGCAAGTCACTACCGGAATGCAAACGATCTTTTGCATCGACTCTGCGAATGAGTGGCTGCCAACGTGATGCACGCAACATTGAAATCTCTCAATACACCAACCATCCATTCTATCCTTGTGATCTTTAGATTCTTTGCTAATGATCAACAAAACTTCCGCTACTGCGTCTCTTTTAAATAAAAGTTCCAGTTCTGAAGAAGCTGAGGGAACAGTGGAAAACGAAGGTGGCATATTCAGGTCAAAATATCCTCACCTTTCTGCAATTTAAAAACACGCAATACCCAACAAAGCCTGTGTCTTTTCGTAGGCTTGTTGAACAGGTCCTCCCTTCTACTCTCCACCACCCTTTTCTCTTACTTTCAGCGATAGCTGCATTGGAAAAAAGTTGCCTTAACACCTCCAGTTAAAACCAGACGCCCTTTTGCCGAAATTCTGGTAACACTAAGAATAGTTGTAATATTCGGATTTTGACAGGTCAGGTTTTGCTAGCTATATTTGTGAACCTACTACCCGCCTGATCCTACCAATACTTACATAACAATTAGCCAATCAAAAATTCTTGGATTAGAACAATGACCTGATCAGCTGTAGGAAATACGAGATTAATGCGCTCCTGTGAAGCCAACAGAAGGTGCAACTGAACGATGAAGACAAACGTGTACTTCATCAATTCATAGTTCTGTGACTGAAGCACCAATTTGCTCAAAATGTCGTAATCACAAAAACTGCGCGCTGCTGCACTAATCTGAAATAGGATTAACGTTAATTAGAAACAAATGCGAAAATACTTCAGAGAGGTCGCTATACGCACTTCACACTTAATTCCACACCCACGATAAACGAGCTGAAGCATAAATACTCGATAAGACAACGCAAAGAATGTAACGCGTCTTACAAATGCCGCTTTAGCTCAGTAATATGTCACAGAGTCGGCACCGAAGCCCAAAAAGTTCCACCTGTTGCTGCCTTTTGTGCAACTTCAATTACCACAATTTTTCTGACAGCCCCCCCTAAAACAAAATTTTAAGAAGATTGAAAGGGAGAGCAGCTGGGGGTGGGAGAGGAATAAATGCAATTAAAAGAACAATTTAAAAAAAAAAAAAAAAAGATGGGACCGATGAAATGCGATGGCATTCAGAACCGCTGGACAGATAATTGGCGAACAATCCTAGATGGAACTTTTCGAATTCGGTTGAGAAACGCTGACAGAGCGCCGTAACACGCCGCACACGTAAAGGAACATCCAACAGACGACCACGATTATCAATGTGTCGCCTCATTTCGAACACGTACGCCCACATATCGAACAACGACTTTTCACCCATACGTGTCTCACGATCACCGTACTGAAATAACAAGAAGAACACATAGTTCAGAGACGGTACGGTCTGCACAAAATTAAATGGAGGCGTAGTGTGTTCAAAACAAAGTATGTTTCAAATAAAAACTCAACAAAAAGAAAAGATTGAAACGAAAGTTATCCAAATTTCGAACGTTAACCCAAGGAACAACTGCAACATCATTTGTCCGCGATTAAAATAATAAACGGCCTATCAAGCAAAGGCCTTTTTTTACGATTAGAAAGTAGTATAGATCACTTCCATAAATAAAAACTATACTCGCTCATCCTCCACTCAATGTAGTAAATTTCAGTGTGCTTTAAAGACTAGACTATTATTAATAAAAAAAACATCACGCCCTGCATAACTAAAACAAACATTATTTCACTAACATAAACGAGCTTCAACGTGAACTGTACAGCTCATGTTCCATGGGCTGCAGCATTTCAGCTTGCCTTAGTTTAAAGAATGAAATCAATCTAAGGAGGACAGGGAGAGGATCACTAAAGTTGTGCTTCTGAGGAGGATGTTACATCCCGAGAACGGAAATATACGATAGAGAGGGGGAGGGAGGAGGGGTGGAGGGGTGGAGTGGGGGAAATAGGGACGCACATATATGGAAGTTAAGATGAATTCTTATGAAATGTCGCATCTCAACAGCGGATTAAACTGGAAAAGGAGGCTGAATTCAAGCCACAAGAGAGATGGAATTCAACCGAGAGACTGCATTAACGGACTGATGATCCGAGCTCTTTAGCGTTTCTTGGCTTCCATCGAATTTAGCATAGGAAAGGAAATATACTAATCAATTTTGCCCTCTTCCAAGAGTTCGCACTGAAGCACTGAGACCTTCACTTTAGCTTATACTGCTTATTTGAAGTCAATTCATCGTGGAGTGTCAACGCACATATGGACGAGATGGAAAACATCGCCTACAATCACTGCAGTCCTACAATCAAAATCATCTACTATTAAACCATGCAAGTGAAGAAAATTGAAACTTTTGAATTCTTAAGGACAATAAAGTCGCATGCTAGCACTCCTCCGCTTGGTTGAAAAAAAAAGTTCTATCAAGACCCATACTGATTTTCTACCCTTCAGTTTACTTTGGTTGACACCTATAAATGATTTTTGCTAAACTGCTCGATGCTTATAGCTGCCCCTACCGACCTTGCTCGATCTTCGTTTTGCTTTTAAACTTTCTTCGGAAAAGCACAGTAAAAAAAAAAAAACTAAAAATGAGAACGCCAACTACATACCGTTCGAACAGCATTAAGGCCGATAACATCACATCCCTTTTCGATTGCTATAAACTGTAATGCGTTAATCGACGATCGCATGTCCAATGCGCAAATAGAGACGATCTCTGCTATTGCACCTGCCTCGATGCGTACGTGCTCTGAATCTGCGATCTAAAAGTTATCACTAGCGAAAAGCTTTCTGCAAGACCTTCTATCACTATCATAAACCGTCATCAGCAAACATCCTCTAACCGCGCAGAACAACTGCAAAGGAAATGACCATGGAGCAACCATGGAGTAATAAAAAAGGCATATTTTTTTGAAAATATGATGAAAATCGAAAGAGCATAATGCTGCAGTTCGGAACTTTTCTCCAAATCCGACAATAAAGATGAATAATCATTCCATGAACGGCATGTGTATATCCTATTCACTCGAACAAAAACATCCAGTGTATTTAATTTAAAAAGTGTCCAAGATATATATGAAAACTGGTTGTCTAAGTTGGGGCTTTTTATCTATGAATGGTAGCTGTCCAAAAACCAATTCACTAAAAAATGGATAAGAAAAACGATGCAATAACAACAAAAAAACGCTTTGAAAATATTAACAGCACCTTTTCACTGACATAAAAAGGAGCGAAAAGAACGACGGTATTTCCAGGGCCAATATTCCACACGGCCGTTGTCATCTAAATTCTCACCCCTTCAGCACCACTAAAAACAATACACATTTTTTTTTCATCGCTGCCAAGTGGAGGACAAATGCAGAATGGAAACGAAGAGGAAGAGATAAAGAAAAAAGAAAGGAAGTGAAGTGGCACCTGCTGTAGTCTCCTCTCCAGTCGGTATTGCTCAGTGTGCGGCATCTGAAGCACCAGAGCTACCGAACGAAGCTCCCGTAATGTTTGTACGTACCTGTCAAAACGGACAATTAGCAGGCTATTACCACAAATCTTAAGCACTGTTCAGTAAATGTCAACGAAGAGCCGAACCTGAGTCACCTAAAATGCGAAGCCTGGTGTTCCTAAAAGTCGACGCGAGGCAGATTCTCTAAGACGGGGAGCGCAACCTGACCCGAAATCAGCTTCTCTCACACGTCAGACCCACAACTTCCGTCCTCCCGGAGCTCGGTGCCGAGTTGAGCCAATTTGTCAAACTTTATCTCCTCATGTAAAACGCGCACATTTGCTCAAAAACTGCATTCCGTATGATGACAAATATACGTTCCACACAAACTGCTCGCGTTTGTCTGACACCTGCATTCCGTACGATGAATAAAATCTGAGATCAATAAGGTAGAGGTTAGGGTTGGAGCTCGAGGAGACCGCTCTATGGACAACAGCTCTTACCTCGAAAATGAGAGTTCTGCGCTCGAGTTTCCTTGGCTCCTTTTCTTTTTTCGTTTCCCTCTCTGCCTCTTTTTATATTATTGAAATCGTGCCCACAAAAATTTTTCCCAGTCACGATTTACGATAGGTGCATGTTTTATACTACGCTGCATTGGCCCATTCACGCTCGAAAACCTCAAAAACCTTAAAAAGCGCACAAACGCATCGAATAGAAGGGAAGACATCTGTGACCCTTTCCCTCCCTTGAACACCTTTCTGGCATGCTACCACATAGCCAGACCCATTTGTTAATCTCGGTCGCGCTCGATCATTTATAGCACTGTACCACCGTCAATGTGGATGAAATGTGACCGGCAGAGATTGCGAACAACTCGCATCCGTTAAACGATTTCTCAACGGCAAGCAATTATGTGACTATAACTTTTATAAGGCTGGATGGGAAAATGGAGAAGAGGAAGAACTGTTTATCCATAATTCATGAATGACCTGCCAAAGATTACTCTTCCATCACATGCGACTGCTGGATTTTACTGAAAGAATTTTAAGTCAGCAACAACCGCATCATTATCACTTAACTTCTTAGCTAACATGAGAAGTCTTTCAAATACGCAAATTCGTTTCACAAGACGATTCTTAGCTATGCTTTTATACTGCCCAATATATCTGAGCAGACCCTTCATTCCCCAATTCCAATTTCCGGAAAATCTGCGCGGATACTTCGGAGAATTCAGGTCAACACGAGGAGGAACAAGGACAAATTATAAACAACACGAAAAACAAAAGGAAAAAAAAATTAAGAAAGCTACGAATATCAAGTAGAGATCTGCTCTAATTAACCGAAAGGAGAGAAAAGAACGCTTAAGACGCTTATAACAGGAAACAGTTCATAATATAACAAAGTCTAACAGGTTGTTGCAAATGCATATAATTGGCCGTCGAATGGCCTTACGTCCAGTCAACGCCAGAGTTTTGCACAGATATCTGATCGACTCGACGGGCGCACCGTCTATTTCATCCACAACCAAACAGTTCGGTCGACTGTCCTGTGAACATAATTTGGGTACCATTTACACAAAATCGATAAAATCTGGATACGTAATCGCTATATAAATAATGTATTGGTATTCAAGAAAACTGACAAAAACCATCTCGTCGACAATGGAAAACCTAATAATGAGAAAAAAAATCGCGAACGCAGATATTAATAACATCAACGTTCATTGCGTTGGCTAAAAAAGCGGTCAATAAAGCACCGCATGATTTAAGTGCCTTCCCTACTAGCTCGCTCAACTCCACAGCTGCTATCAATTCAGAATCCTACAAATGAAAGTCAGCCATCCTATGAAATCCTACGAATCCAAGTCGATCCAAAGGCCGAGTAGAAGACTCGTCAGCTGACGAAGTGCCTTAGATACCACACCGCTTGCCCGTTCAAGGCAGTGTTGCGCATAGTATCGTGTTTTGTCTAAACATCATGCCAGTACAATCTTATACCAGCTGAGAAATTCACGGAAGATAATGAACATGGGAATGCAAATCAGTCCCAACAACCGCATTAACAATTCTTTTTAAATACTGATGAAAGCACTGTGTATCTCTGCGTTAAGACGGTAGTTAATAATCGAAGAAAGTGATGACTGCCTCGTCCTCTGGGAGTTACTAGTATAAATGCCGTCATGATGCGCAATACAGCGATTACTTCCATAAACTGCTGCACGCACCACAATTACGGGATTGCCAAAAACTAAAAAACGAACCGCGTCCAGCGTCCGCACAGCACGAATGGCTCCTTCAATTTTTCTCTCGAAAGCGAGCACGTTTCGATCGTCACTAGAAATGAACGAAAACTGGTAGGTATAACCTTTACGTGATCTGATATTCTAAATAAACAACCTTAAATCGCCGGCCCAGCATTCATGAGGAATGAGCCGGCTTATAAAAATGTTTTAAAAAAAACCACTAAGACAAGAAAATGGAGAGAGAGGAAGAGAGGGAGAGAGAGAAGGGGAAGGGAGGGAGAGACTAGGAATGCAAACGCAGGAGACAAGAAAAGGATGGAGACAGGAGAAGAGGTAAAGAAGAGATGGGAAGCAAGGAAATGAAAAAAAAAGAGACAAGCAGGATTAAACACAGAACGATAACAGACCTTGCGTTCATTTCGACGACTCGATAGCCACAATGCCTCGCCACAACACCCGCCAAAGTTGTTTTGCCCAGCCCAGCTGCACCTGCTATCAATACTACCTATAATAACACCACTTTGTGCCAACAAACTACGCTCATAACCATAAACTACTACTTCCATCCCCCACCAACCGGGAGGCGCAAGAACCGCAAGTCAGCTCGATTTCTCCCTCAAACTGTATCTAACTTGAAAAACTAACATGGAAAGACGAAGCAGAGCAAGAGGGAAAACAAAATCAATGAAAGAAATAAAAGTGGGCGCGGAAAGTCAGGCTGCCGAAAGATGAGACCATACCCAGATTTGGTAAGATATTTTCAACAACCGGACTGTGCAAGGTGAACGACAGAAATGAGCAAAGGTCCAGATCCTTAGATGGCGTTTCACCAAATCTAGAAGCAACTTTGTTACTGGTCTAACCAAGAAACAAACGCATCTCCAAACTTCACGAACGCGAACGCATAAATGTGTAGTAGTCACCGCTTCTGTAAGATGGATGAAGTTCGGAAATGCAGGCAAAAATATTCCCCCTCTCCCTCTCGCCACACCCCCTCGCCCCCCACCTCCACACAAACACGCACATAACAAGGACCGTTAACAACCTTCACAACGACTGACGTTTGCGGGCTGATTTTCACTTCGAGGAGTAAAGAGAGCGCTCAGCTGTTTCAGGACTAATTTAAATGGTAGCTTATGTTCAACGAAAATGCAAGCAATGAAAACAATTGCTGTCCGAAAAAAAGCACCGCTCAGAAACATGACGGTCGCAAGTTCATACAAGAGTTCCAAATTTCCCTTTCAAATTCCATACGTTAAATTTGACCACTTAATGCACAGCACGGTTCTTTAAAAAAACGAAAACCTTGAAAACTAGAGCTTTATGGATAACTCTTAAACCAAATTTTGTAATTTTTGTAGAACACTCTACCAAACCATAAAAGCAATTCAAGAAAGCGTCTTGGAAGGGAAACAAATAATTATACTAGCAATATAGTAATAACAAATGAAAATTCAAGATCATTTATTGCTGCTACCTTCTGTAGGGGACGTCGCGGCTTCCCGTTATCGACTGATATAAACTCGCTCTCGTCGGTGGTGTTCAGCATCGAGTCGACAATGCGACGCTTGAAAACGCATTCGTCCCACAGTTTCAGCCATTTCAGTAGAAGCCGGTTAACGCGCTATATAAAACATAAATTAGAAGTTTAGTAAAAAAATTCTCCAATCGTATCGCCGCACTATTTATTGCTTTCCTCCGTCAACGATGTTTCCTGAGTGCGAAATTTTCTACAATTCAGAGAGAATCTTATAGTTCTTTCCGCAGGTAACTACTACTACTGTGAGAGAACAACGAGACTAAGTAAGAGCAAATCACTGTTCACTCGTATCACGGAAACGACTCACTCAAATAAAATTCAATAGAAGATTTTGCAATAGGACAGACAGCTCAGCTACAATCATTTCAAAGACAATCATATCTTGAACGAAACAGTTACTGCGTATCGCATAGTTTTTGGCCGCAATAATTAGCGCTTTTTTTAATTACACCTGCGATGAATAATTTTGAAAAGCACGTAGCACACACAGATGCACAAGATAAAATACATGCAGTCTGTAACTGTCACTATAATTATAACTGGCTATAATTACAAGAGCACATCCGACTAGAAATCCTTGCCAGTTCATATGGAATATGGAAAATGATGCGATTGCACGAGGAATCGATGAAAAGGAATCGCAGATAACAGTAGAACAGTGAATCAAAACTACTCTCCACTAAACAGCATTTGCGATTCTGACCAACGTCTTAAAGTTAACCTTGATCACCAAACCGGCTAATACAGCAGACATCCATTCTTTAGGGAAAAGTTCGCCATTTGAGAGAATCTTTATGTCGTTAGGTCAAATTCACTTAAAAGTAGGCATACCCTACTCCTTTTTAGCCACAACAACAACAGAAGCGTTAGAACTCCTACTGAAATTTTAAGGACAATATCAATTTTCTGGATACTGCTATACTCCAACTTCGTATTGCTAATAACCTTGCTAATAATTAATAACCTAATAATCTTATATTGCTAATAATCTTAAAATGCTAATAACCTTATAATCTTGTATTGCTAATAATGTTTACCTCTTCTTTTTCAAATTTACGATGCATAAATTCGTCTCCCTCGTTCGAATATTCGGGATTTTCAGTTTTGCAAAAATAGGAAATGATGTGGAATATGAGGACATTGCTCTTGCAGATTTTGATTCAAAACATACAAGTTTAATAAAAGCAAACCTATTGGATCCGAGTTCTCAATGCCCATCGGTCGTTTTCTTGCTCGACGTTCCAAGTTGTTCAGTTCATCTATAGCGCATACTGCTAGCTCCATATGCCCATCCTCACTGAAACGCCAATACATACCATTATAGCGATACGTTCAATATAGAAAACTGTTCGGAAATCGAATGAGTAATTTATTGCGTGCGCCAGATGCGATCGCTGTTGCCACGATACAATCCTTCTACTAAAGACAAAATAAGAAAAATGGGGTTGGTCTATTTATGTAGTCTCAGAGGGTTTCCACACTACCTAACGGTATTATTTACATTTCCTCTCCCCCCTTCCCTCCCTCCCCATTACCCTCCTTTCCTTGGAAGCAAAAACCACTGAAAGTTTGTATACGAACGCAAAAAAGCAGCCGTGAGTACAACCCGAGCACTTCATCTCACCAATGCGCAAGCTAGTCGACGGTGCATATCGATTTCATCCCAAAATACAAAATGTCGGATATTTTAGGAACAGTTTCACCTAAAATAAATTGCGCTTCAAACGCTTCACGCTTATGCTTCTTACGTAAGCCGGCGTTAAAACAAACGAAGGGCATACGAAAGCGAATGTGCGTCAAATATATCTCTTGAACGCTTAGAAATGGTCACTTAGCCTTCCCCACCCATACCCTCGTCTTCTTTATATCCTATCATGTCGCGCACAATAATATGCTCAGCAAATATGTGAAAACCCCACACGAATCCATCTGTACTTCGACAACAGTGGTATAAGAGTTAAGAGCGGATCAACATAATACCATCTGCTTTTGATACGTAATGTTTACCTGGAAAATGATAAATTAGAAATGTAAACATCTAGCGCATACGATCGCATAACGCTTTTTTAAAATCCGGACTAGGGTTTCAAAATTTAAAAAACAAATAAAAAAAGAACTTCAGAACCGTGGAAAACAATTACGATGCAGCAACCATGGTGAACACATAAGCTTACCCATACGACAAAGGCTCTTCATTGCCAAGGAAGTCGGCAGTCTCGATAGCATTATAATCATCTTCATCCATCGTTTAGTCGTGCACATATACGCAACGAAGCGATGCCCCACTGAATAACGATACTAAAAGCTGGCTAGGGATACGATAGTTCCCTAAGTATCTGCAATGGAGAGTTGTGAGCGCTGCACGACCGACATATTAGCTTAGTTTTCCAACAAATCTATACAATCAACTGGTAAATGGTTTATTTGGACGCTTAAATATACCCATACCTGTAGGCAATGCTTCAGCTTAAGGAACCGGAAAACAGACCAATATAACTCTACAATGGCGGAACATACAGCAAGAATGAGCTGGAATTCTTCAACGTTTAAACGTATGATAGAATGGAGCTGTGACTGTCGTTGACTCCCCGCCCTCCCCTCTCCCCACCGCACTCACTGTGTGTGACTAAACGAACAACACCCACAAGAAACCAATCAAAGCACTGCTCGCTGATTTCTATTGCATCAAATAACGTCCAGTTACAGCTATTTCTGCTAGCTGCAACCTTCTGCCGCAGTATGTCCCAATGTGCCTGAGGTGATGAACCCTACAGAGCAGTTGACATCCACATAAAACATCGTAGTTTTATCTTGAGTTGAAATCTAAAGCCACCAACTGCTTGAACCTCTTTAAGTAGATGTGTAAGCTGTGCTACAATCGTTTCTACTCAAGAACAAATTAACAAAGTGCTATTCGTAGCAAAATATTTCTTCTTCGTCTAAGTCACTCGTTTCCCCGTTCCCTCATACAGTGATAATTTGCACAGTAAACTAAGCAGAAGGGATGTTCTCAAGCAACTCAAGTATATTCGAGCTCTTCTCTCGCAATACTTGAAGTACCTGGAGTAACTGAAGTACTTTCACTCAAAAGACGAAGTGGTCGACGCTCCAATAGTGGTCAGTCCCTGCCACGTTCCGTGACCATGCCAAGGCAAAAAATTCCAATGAGCGGATCTAAATAGCACCTAATCTCGCGTGCTAATCGGAACGATGCATACTTAAATGACTTGCAGATCTAACAAACGCGTATCGAAAATACAACTCTCAAGCGACTAGTGTAAAACGCTGAAATGAATAAAGAACGGTCGAGAAGCAACTGGAAATACCATAGGGAGCCAATAACAGGAAAGCGCTGAATCATGGAACGTGGCAGGGACTGACCACTACGGCTAAACAAGGAACCGACAACAGAAATATGAACGTGGCAGAGATTGACCACTATTTCCACATAAATGTTCGATACATTTAGCACGGCAAAAAAAATTTATTTTTTGCAAATGTGAACAATACAAACATGGTAAAGAATGCAATAAAGTTCGCACTTAACGACCAACCAAGAGGAGGGAACAGAGACAGACAGAGAGGAGCATCACAGAGCTAGAGGGTCGCGACTAAGAAGCCGCGCTCGCAATCGACGGTACGCCATGCGCCGTCGCACACCCACAACAACGTCGTCTGCTATAGCAGCCGACACAACGCACTTGTACCATATTCATGCTGCAGCCGTCATACCGCTGCCATACGCACACAACCTGACCAGATGCGGTCAGCTGAATCCTTCGTCTAGAGGGGTTCCTCATGGCCATGGCATACAACCGCAAAGCCTAGGAAGCGGCGCACGACAAGCGAACGTAACACAGCTTTCCAACAATGAGCAACACTTTAAGAGCAAACCGTTAAACCAAAACGAAACCAGACCGACGCTTCATAAGCGAACGATTACACAATTCCATAACAGCCTGAATCATGAGTCGTTTTACCTCCTCATGTCTGCTAATCCCCTCATCTGCTCAATTTTTAACAATTCCACTGTTTGCACCAGCAAATACCGCATTATTCTTTGCAAATGAATACATTCCTCAAACCCCTGAACCGTCCTAAATGGATCTGCAATAACTTCCACACAGTATCTCTGAAGTCATACACGGTACTTCACACAACCCCACAACTTGCGTATCATCCCGAACAAAACAACCACAACAAAACATAAAACTCTCTTCATCACTTTTTTTCGATAAAAAAGGAAAATGGAGGTCGAGCACCGTAGGAGACACTTTTAAACATAACCCTTAAACGCAGCCATTCCCACTCCTCCCAGCCTCTCGAACATATCCAGACTCTGATTCATAAAAAACAGTGCGCCGATCAACCGGCTTCAACAGGCCCTCCCCTTCACTCAACCAAGCATTCCGCCAACTTAAACAATTTCGTTGGAGCAAATTTTTAAATCTTTCTCTGCATAGATAAAACCCATCCGAAAAATAACGACTATAATCATTTCACAGCAGTTATGAACACAACGAAACGAGAGTGAATGATGCAATCACTTTGTAAATCGAACTTTCAAAACATAACGACAAAAATGATGTGTCTCCACCCTGAGGGACAACATAAAACAGGAGGACCGCTTGACGGAAAGGAAAGAAGAAAATAAAACGAGACGGGAGGAGATCACTGAGCAAACGTTTTTGAGACTGCGTAACAAAAGGAACGAAAACATGGAAGCTGGAGCAGCAGCGACGGGATAACGCTCAAAGTGGGAACCGGTGCTGAGGAGTGTGTGATCGACGGGGCTCGAACGAGGCGGAGGGAGAAGCAGCCGCATCCTTTCAGGGGTGGGCCCCCGCAACTCCCGCGTGCCGATATTCTCCACTTCCTCCAGTCCCGTATGCACGTGGATGCACGCCTCTTCCTCCTCCACGCCCTCCACCCGCTCCGCCCCGCATACCATAACTACCGCGCTGCATCCCTGGAAACAATTGTTCGTAAAAGGCTGCAAATATCAACGGTCATCCACAGACTGCATGCTACTGTACAATTACTTGACTACATTGGAATCCAACTGCAAGATGATTCTCAGAATCTTTTGAACCCTTTCTCTCTTTCTAATAGGCTAGCCAATTCAGCAACCGAAGACAACAGCTTGCAAAAACCCTCAAGATCACTCTCTCCCTCCCAACTCGTTCCTCATAATCACTCAGCACTATGCTCTCCTATATGATAAACTGTAAAATGTTGCTTCGTTTCACTCCACCGCTCCCTGATGCATCCCCTTTATGTGTTCATATTAGTCTGTCAAATTAGTTTACAGAAAAACATGCAAAAAATGGGAAATATTTTCCTTAAAAAACCATATCCATAGCATCTAAAACTGATGTGCTCTCTACACAGAGAATCGGGCCTTCGAGTCTGAAGCTATCTCCTGTCATGCATCTTACCGCTCAAGGAAGACAACGAAACTGGCGCTGCAGTGGAACTGATTCTTATTCACCTAGATGTAACGCTCCCTGCTTAAATTCCCAACAAGTTCTATCCGTCTGTTAACGGGCATCAACTATACTGAACTTCTCACCCAATAAATTGAACGCCACTAGGATATTTCAACCGTACTGCATGTAACACTCGCAAACTGAAAGCGCACCGGTTCGACTCGCATTTGGGTACCTCTATCTCTACCCATTTTCGAAAAACTGCGTACCACATTTCCTTAAGGCATCGGAATAGACCCTCCAGACGAATTCTCTCTAAAAATTTTCGGTTCTTCCCGATACTTGCCCATTTTCTATAAAATCCATAATTTCTAGATGGTCCCTCCCTCTCCCTACTTCCGTATACGGGATGAGAGAGGAGGGAGGAGTGAGAACTCCTTCCATATGTGATTCGAACACTGCATGCGTAAAGACGCCTTTCGCTGCTGATCATTGCCGTTTTCAGTGCTTTACTGTCTCATATTCGTCACTGCCACTTTAGAACATACTCAAAATCAGCTAATCTGTGAATTTTTAGTCGTCTGTAATCCGTCACTTGCACATTTGGCATACCCACAAACGGAAATAAGTAATCAACAAAGTCGTACAAACCTTGCATAGGAGGTCCTCTGTGTGGGAATTGTGCTCCTCTGGAACCACCACCTTGTGCGCCCTTTTGCTCCGAAAGAGTCGCTTCACCCTCAAAGCCGAACGAATCGATTTTTAGCGGGAGGAAACTCATGCCACGGTCCTGAAATTTAAAGAAACAGTAGCCAGTCACTGCATATTACTTTACTTTGACTTATTTCCAATTAGACTGTTATCCAGATAGTGGCATTGGCAACTGACCAATATGAATCCGAATTTGTTTTAGCTTTCAAACAATACTCGCCCTTCTACAATATGCATAATTCCTGATGTCACGACAAACTTTGCCAACAAGCCAAACCTAGCACAAATCGAGTTCGTCTCAAATCTATCCAGGGGTAGATCCAGATCAACTACAGCCGTGATCACTATATCGTTTAACATTACCAGCGTAATTAAATCTCATCCAGTGTCCTTAACATTTTCAAATGAGATATTTGATATAATCTTTGCTTACGGCTTTGCATAAACGCAGAAAACGCACCGATGTTGGCACATTTCCGTTTGCATAAATGATTCACACAGAATTTCCTACAGCTTTGGTGAGTTGCTGTGCTTATTTTCCTTCCAAGCGAAGCGCACGGGGTAAACGAACCTAAATAAATCCACTTCCCTCTCGTCACCTTCTGCGCGTCCGAGCATTACTCGTATTGCGAATTTCACACACCGCATTACGCCCACCTGATGATATCCAGCACAGCCATCATCGTTGACTGGTATCAACAATGTTCGTACATATCAGGACTCTTACCCTTCCTAGGCCCGCAAGTGATGCAGACACTCGTTCAAAACTTCGTTTAAAATTGCAAAAGTCTGAAGCGTTTCAGCGTTTACCTTTCTGCACACAGAAAACGCAGCCTTTGCGCCCTCCAATGTCTTCATCACAACGAATGCGTACACGCTGCGCTGTGTCTCGGGTGCATCGAGCACACGCCGCGGAACGTTAACCGATGCTACCGGGCCAAATTCTGCAACAATGTCCGTTCGAATACTAACATCCACTGTCACAGTGCCTTGCATACAAACAAGAGGCGACTATTAGTTGCAATGCTGTACCACCTTTACGCCATGCTCGGGTGGTGTGCTATAAACTAGAGCAAATTTCTCAATAAACTGTGCTTTTGTTTTAAGAGTTTGCAGTGGCGGTAAGACATCGCTGACAAAATAACTGGCTGTTTTCTGCTTTCGTTCTTACGCTTACGGCATCCCGCTTCAAATTTTTTCGCAATTTGTTTAAATCCGCCTCGACTCACACTGTCTAGTGCACTTTATCCTATAACGTGTTGTGTACTCCCTAGTAACTGCATACGACTAGCATTTTCGGCCAGCTTCTTTGCCATCTTCTTTCCTTTCACCTTTTGCATCAAACGATGCTGTAACATCCCTCACGCACAAGCTCACAGCAACATGCTTCCTCCAGAAAATGGAAAAAAAAATTACTTTCAAACGCATTTCGGATCTCTTTTTCGACAACAGCTGTTCCCTCGGGAACGATATTGCGCGTGATTCCACCAATGTACAGCCGACAACCGTCTTCGCCACCAAAACGACTTCCACCATAATTGCCCGTCGTGGTTCCATACATTTCGCTCTCTGCAAACACCATTGAGTTTAACTCTGTATGATAAAACAACTCGAAAATTAGTCTCATGATGCATAAGTAAGGAACAGATGTAAGGATATGAGCAGGAACCATGATGACTCAAAATTCCGTTGCTAAGAAGCCTCTGCAGATGAAATAACGCCCTTCCGAGTCTTTGTTCGTCTTCTAAAACTCGGTAAATAAATTCAGATTTATCGCCACCGCAGATGATTCAAGCTTCATCATATCTCTCAATGAATTCATTCGGTCATTGGTTATGAATCTTGAATAAACGCAAACGGCCACCGGTTACGAAACAGTCTGTCCATTGCGACACCCATGACATGCAGATGAAAAACAATCGCAGACTTACAATCAGTTGTATGAAAGGCGGTTGGTAAAAATTCAGACACTCATAAAATATATAGATGCATATGCCAGAAGATCGACTTGAACAATCTCTCGTTTCGCCACTCTCAGTGCCACAATTTCATCGGTTCGCGCTTTGCTTGTTCCTCTATCAGTCCGGTACATCTGGTTGATTTTGGATGACCACCGTTACGGGCATCATACTAGCAGATTTTAGCTATGTTGATTAAAAATTCTAACCATTGGACTGATGCATTGGTGGCTGGGTGTTGATAGAAGGAGGAGGCTTCGCCACTCTCAGTGCCACAATTTCATCGGTTCGCGCTTTGCTTGTTCCTCTATCAGTCCGGTACATCTGGTTGATTTTGGATGACCACCGTTACGGGCATCATACTAGCAGATTTTAGCTATGTTGATTAAAAATTCTAACCATTGGACTGATGCATTGGTGGCTGGGTGTTGATAGAAGGAGGAGGCTGCATCGAAGCAGAGGCAGGCTGCGAGGGAGGCGCGGAGGCACGCATCGGCTGCTGCTGCTGCTGCTGTGGTTGACGCGCAGACGCCTGCGTCACGGATACTGGGACTGATGGCGTGCTCGATCCACTAACCAGCTTAGCCCATGTCTTCGGTCCCGTATCCACCACCGCCGCAGCGCGTTGCTGCTCCGGTGCCTGAACATGTTTTTATGGCCCTCTGCTGAAAATCAATTCGAGCAGGGAGCGTAACTGAGTTTGAGGTAACTCTCAAGTGACGGCAAAAACTTGAAGAACGAAATTTCGATCTTGTTAGCATCAAACAGTGAACGACAAAATAAAGCGAAGCTAGAACGAGAATGATTGATGAGGGCGACAAAATAGCTCGTTTCTCAAATTTATACGCATGAGATATCCGATTAACACATCTGTTCAACGAATCTTCGCAACCACACTTTCCCCTTTTCCCCATAGCTTCATTTCTTAATTTCCGAAACAATTCCCCTTCACATTCTCCCCAGCATAATCGCCCCTGTAATCAAAATATGACATCATTTTTGTGCTCGCTGTGACTTTTACGGTAAAAAGAACCCAGACGATAAAAACAACGGCGAAGTGGACAAGGACCAAACGAGAGAAAAACTAAGCAAATAGAGCGACGAATCATTTCAACGTTCAGTTATGTTCGCGAAAAAAAACAGGAGAATGGGTGGAAGAAACACAGCAGTGGATAATGTTATCGGTCATCAAAACCAATTATCTGAATGAATCCTCTTCATTGCACTCCTACAACTAACCAACTCCAACAAAATCACTACAGAGATGCCATGAATGAACGTAGGCTCGATGGCAAAACCTCAAACTTTCTGTCAACCAAATAAGCTTTTTCGTCTATTTTTGCCCCCCTCCCCACCTCTTCTACAGGTTTCTAAGCACGGTGCGGCCAAGCAGTCCTACGAATTGCGCTTCTTACCTTTTTCACTGATGCTTTTGGCTTTTCTTTTCCTGTTTCCTTCTAACAACAATGCTGCTCAAAATCAAGTGATGATTTGCGATCGTCAACCAGGAAATCGCAGGACATGCGTATAATCCATCCCTGTTTCTAGCCTGCAGCATCTCATATACAATAAAAGAAGCGAACCTGTTCGCTAGGCTGTACAGGAGTCTCGTTATCGCAGCGTTCGTCGTGCTTTTCGGGAGAAGGCTCATGCTCCGAGTGCATATCCTGCTCAGTGGCCTGCTGCTGCTCTTCAACTGGCTCGTTCACCACTTCACTATCACATTTTTTCCCTTCAGCGTCAATTGCGCCTTCTGGCGCCACTGAAGATTCTGTAAGCGCAAAAGCTTTCAACTCGCCATCAACATCCAGATGATCCAAATGTACTCCTGCGAAATACATTTCAACAACAAATTTTTGCGGAAGAGTAAGCTGTCGAACGGTTAAACCCTGAACGCAAAAACTCCATAACATTCTCTTTGAAATATCCGATACTGAATGACTTGAAAAACACGCTACGGCAGAATCCTCTTGAATCAATAAGGCTCACAGCCGCAGCATTCTGATTGGGTGGCATGTGAAAAACCGCTACCCGGGTGTGATCCGATTTGATAGTTTCTCATCCACACACTCGAGATCAAATTTGATCGGATTATCTTCTAAACTGAGATCGGAGCACAGACCATCTTTATCAAGGAAAAAAAAGTCAAGCCTGAACGGGAAATGAATGCTGCATTTGAATCCACGTTATTCCATTCTCACGATTATGAATTGAATATTTGATAAAGCCGGCACGGAATAAAGCCAGAAAGCTAGCAAATAAACGTTGCATGTATCGAACGATATTACGCGTGCACCTTTACCACAGGTGATAGAATGCGCACCGCTCTTGCGTTTTATAAATTCACACGATGCGCCTCGACTTTCGCTACAGCCACTGTTTTGGAGCGGCACTATTTCATGGTTTCACTTGCCCATCATAGAATAACGGTACGTTGTCAATGAGATTCAGAAGCTTTCAATTTTCACGCTACCTTCCCTTTTTCTCTCAAGTAATTCCGTTGCATGAACAACACATTTTCTTTGTACGTGTTGCGGCCTAGATTAATTTTATTCCATACCTTGCAAACCAACAACTGACTGTTGCCGGAATGATAACAACTTTAACGAAACAAATCGCTTTAAAAGACTCCACTGGAATGGATACATATCACGGTGCTAGTACATGTTTGAACAAATAAAAGACCCGCACGTCGTCCCTTCAACATCGCCTCTTGATTCCCAAAACTGATTGTGATCTCGCACTGAAGTGCACTGGTCCACGAATTAGTTTTTTTCATTAAGGTTTTCGTTTCGCTCTTCCTCCAGCTCCCCACTAACCTTTTCATTTTTTTTTCGGATCAGTTGCAAATCTAGCTCGGGATCGGGTCGTCATCTGTTACTAAAGCTTCTCCCCTCTCGAGATTTTCTCAAAGCGTTCTCCTACAAAAAACTGCAGCAAGAAACCAGCCTAAAAACCACGGAAGCTATTAATCATAATCGCTGTTGCGACCAGTGATTTTCACTGTCGACCGGAAAATAAAGATGGAAAAAATAAGGCCTCGGTCATCCATGCAGAAAGTGTCCAAGTTAGTGAGGGAAAAGGATGACGAGGGCAGGGGAGAGAGGCAGAGAGGAAGAGGGCAGATGTTCAAGTCAGACCATGCGCGCTCCTCAAACATTACATGAACTGAAAACCGACGGAAACGAAAAAAAAAAGAATACTCACGATGGACAGCCGCGTCAGTAGGCATCTGCTGATGCCCATTCACAGTTGGCTGCACTTCACCGTTCGCCATGGAACGCTCCTCCGCTTCGCTCTGAGCCGCCTCACCAGCATCTAGAAAACACTACATTTCAGCATAACCACTTCCTTTGCCACCACGGCTCTACGAGGCCAGTACCACTAGTTTTAACTGCCCTGTCTCAATGTAACACCGCTGGGCGATACCGTGATATAAGTACTCACGAAGTTAATAATACAACAGGTATTTCGACTCTCTCATCTTCCACAATAAAGTTAAACAACAAACTTTGTTGCTGTTGCGTGTGAGGGACGAGATCAACGAAGGCGCGATCAAGCCACTGAAAAACGTCGTTGTGCACGTAGTATTTTTTAGGCGTCTGAGGGCACAGCACAAACGTTTGCAGAAAACGTCTGCCCGGCTGCTCATTCATCGACAGTTCACCGCACACCTTAAAAATATATCATATTACACTCATAAAGGCCCAAGTTCAACAAACACTGCAAAATTGACACACATTTTTATTATACAAAAAACGATCGATTAATAATTTTCCGTGCTGCACAGAACCCCTACAACGTAACGTACTGTGTTGCATCCCTTCCGCACGAGCCGTTAAACGCCTCAGCATGGCACAGCTGATCTATGTGTCTCAACCTCGCATAAAAAATCGCAAATACAACGTTCTGACGAAGCACATAAATTTTGTTTCGCAACTTAATCCGATCCATTTTTTACTTTCCTCTCTAACTAGCCTGTTCACTTCACCTAAGTCCTCTTCATGTTACAAACTAACATATTTTAGGTTTGATACCCAATAATTTTTTTTAAAATTGTGCCCCCCCCCCGGTTTACACATTTTTAGGACAAAACCTATATACCTGACTTCACAAATTAATTCTGATAAGTGTTGCTCAGGGACCACACATCAAAATAAAGCAAATTCTTGACTTTTTTGTTCAGATCCCCTCACTCCACCAAACTGCTCATCGACCACAGCCCCTTACCGCCAAACATCCCCGACGGGGCGTGCTAAAGAATTTGCCCGGAAGCCAACCGCCACGTACGAAGGTGGCTGCCAGGAAGCGACTTACACAAGGAAGAAAGGAATTTTTAAAAAAACTGCTATAAAAAACAAATGTTGCCGCAAGTTTATAAGAAGTAAAGCTTGGAGAAAGAACTATCGCGAAAGGGAGGGAAGCCCGGTCGAAAAATCCGAAGGCTCGGCAATCTGGTGAGGAAGAGGGTGGAAAAAAAGGGGGGGGGGGGGGGGGGCAAAAACTTTACGTACAGATATCCAACCACTAAACAAGATACGATTTGCCATCCTAAAAAATGTCCTCCAATCCTCCCCCCCCCCTCACCCAACTCCCCACCATTCTCAACACGCTTTCTGTTAAGATAGCAGCAGGATCGACAGCTCTACTGGAAACCTGTTCGCATATTCCAACAGTTAACATTCGGTCTACAGTACGAAATTTAAGCCATTTCCTTTTAAAAACCAACGTGAAATTCTACTAAAAACGTTATTTTCAATTTGATTCATTGGCTTCATCGAAGAAACCAGTCTCTGCACAGTGTGTAACGAGTAGCTGGCAAGCACGTCAGACAAGCAGAGAAAATTGAGCCCATACAGATTAAGTGCATGCATGCATTCCGCACGCAAATATCGCCGATACGTGCAGATCTGTCGGGGGCGTAACTCATTATATGCCTTTCCAAAACCTTTAAATGATTTCAATCAACCTATTATTGTCACTGCGTTAATAACGCAACTGGCCGTCAATATTTTTAAACTCGTTTCAAAGCGGATCGAAAATTCTCGAAGAAAAAAAAAATTAAGCCAGCGTTTACGACTTGAAGTGCTTTTTTTAAAAAGAAAAAAACCTCCGAAAAAACAGTATAACACCTCTCAAAAAAAAACTTACTGGCTACTGCTAAAAGTGAACAACAAAGCTTGCGAATCTCGGCTGCTACAGACACTGACGTGTCTCATGCTCCAGTCTATCTACTCGACGTCCATAAGTTTCAGGAGCACACCATGCTGCTACTTACAGAAATTTTCACCTATTTTTGACTCCCACTTACGGCATGAACATGACAGAACAACAGTGTCACAAATTTTTTTACTCTGTATTCCAGCTAAATACCATATGGCTGCACTGCACCAGCGTTCCCATGATACCCCTCGTACTGGCAGATACCACGGAAATGCCGGAACCCTTAGTAAACAGAGCCGAGACACACAGTAAAAATTCTCCTCACCTGACCTCTTCATCTTTAAAAAGTAGTCAGAGCTCGACGATGTCCATGTTTAAGCTGTAAGTACGAATTCAACCACGAAAAACTTTGGGCTGGAGTTCCGAGGTGTCCAGCAGAAAAATTAACGGTCATATCGAGCGCTCAAGACTCTAAGTAGGAAAGAGACAATAAAGAAATTCTAGTAGCCTAAGCATGCAAAGCTCGTAGTCAACACCCAAGTTCTTTGAGACTGCTCCACTAACTACAACGGGAACAACTCGATGGCAACGCTAAACGAAAAGATGTTCTCTTAAGGATGCCATGACACTCTTTTTAACCTCATCCCAGTCGGTCATATGCTGCATAACCAACATGTGTTATGTTTTCACTAGCTGATAGGAAAGCGATTTCGAAACGAAAAAAAAACGCAGATCAATATGCCACGGCACTACAGCCGGGCCTGCATCACACTGCACTTCGCCACGTGACTTGCGTAATTCCCTACTTTTTTAACTCAAACATGCACTTTCTGATGGTGTGCTCGATCCCGCATTGTGTTCTAGTTTACGAGGGTGTAGCCATGTCTGTACTTCGCATACAGTATCAGTACTTAGTGATTCTGTAATCTTTATGATCATTTCACGCTCCCGACGCAGTCCGATGCCATGCAAACAGTTCAAAGAGAAAAACAGCGAACCTGCTGTCCTTGAACGGGTTGGTCGATGTCATGTACGAAGTAGGACTCATGACTGTAGAAGCGAAAAACGTCCTGTGGTCGTTCCGATAGCATAGTGTAGTACTGACGCACAAACTCACGCCCGATTTCTAAAAATCAATCGCTTCTGATAACGTGAAATCAGCCTATGTGCACACCCGGTCACCCTTACCTCATTTCCCTAACTGTCGTTCCTCGACTGCGGATGGCGGATGCCGGTCGCAGGTCGATTTGTTACAACCAAAACCGCCAAACACTGGCAACGGGTGGCAATATCCCACGCTTCCTTCCCCTTCCCTTCGCGATGATCAAGTTATCTTCGTATCCCTAAAATAGTGCACAACAAGATCCTACCTGGCTATAATATAAGCGCCTTTGCCGGTATCACCCGTCATGCATTCACCGCGTTTGTCTAATGATAAAATTGAATACAGCATCTAGTGTCTGGTAGGCATCCATTTATCTACGCAAACGGAATAACTGCGAAGACAAAACAATAGAGATCAGCTGCTCACGAAAAAAGCTCTCTGTGACCAGACCACACTACGCGATTAATTCTCGAGATATGTCAACATTGTCGTCCTCCTTCTACTCCAGCAAAACGCCTCAGTGTTATTTATTAGTGCGCAATGAATGCGAACAGCCGTAGTGTTTCGCATCCAACAACGCTTCCCCTTATGCCATTACAGAACGATGGCGCCATATCCATGTAGCCTACAGCGCCGATTTAGGGGAAGAACATTAAATAACTAGGTCAACAAAAATAACACCAATTACTTTAGGACCATAAATAGTAAAAGATAATACTGCGCAAACTGTTAACTAGACCTCGCCAACG